>JAQIWE010000880.1:0-18472 GCA_034698565.1 Campodea plusiochaeta
ATATTGCATTACCAAGAGCTTCATCATACTGTACATTATAGTACCATTATTATTATTATTATTATTATTAGTGGTCTCTTAAGGTCGCATCTATATTAACGGCGATGGCGTTTGATTCTCCTTGTTAATACTCTAACTGACTGTATTAGTGAACTAAAAATCTCTTCCTTTGGCGTAATAGCTATGTGAATTATAAGTAATATTCTTTATGTTACACAGTGAATAAAACATATTTTACAATATTATAGACCAAATAATATGAAACGTAAAAAAAATACCTGTATTATGTGCAATAATATTTCCGGCATTTTTCTCATTTTATGCCAAATTTCAGTGCGCTGAACTTTCGTAGCCGAATTTTCATCGCTGAATTTTCGGGTTATCTGCAAATTCAATTCATTCCAAACTTGAGTAGGTTCTGGCCTTTACGCTTAAGTACTGTAACAAGTAATGTCAGAATGTATCCCAAAACTTTGCTGAAAAGCCTCTTTGGTTTATTTCTCATGATTATTTGAAAGTAGGTGCCTACTAGATAACCTGTGGATTAAATTGAGGATGCTTTAATCTGCTTCATGCACCTCATTCCTTTGTTATTCATTAAAATCATGATATTATATTGACAGCCACAGTAATTAGCAAGGTTATCAGTTGAAACGGTGTGATAATTGTTTGTTCTTCATTCAATAATTATTATTAGCACTGTCCGTATAGGCAATGGATAGCAGCTGAAAATACACTACTTATACTTGAGCTTTCTTTCTTTCTTTTTTTTTTCAAATAAGGTACTTTTAAATGCTATAATGTTGAGTTGGAAATAAAGTTTCTCATTGTATTACTTTGCAATCTAACAAATCTTACATACTGGATTATGCGTTTTGGAACATGAATCAACGTATAAGTAATGACTTTTCTATATGAAGCTCTTGAATTCGTAAATCAAATTTCTGTTGTAAAGTAAAAAAAAAAAAAAAAAAAGCCTGGGCGTCCAATCTTACAATCGCTAGTAGCATAACATTTAGAGGATATGTAGACTAAAGTTACTGTAGGCAAGTATTTGTATAAACATTGTATTTCTTCACTTATGCTATATTTCAATGATGATCACGTAGTTGAGTGGTATTAAATTGCACGAGTTGTTACAGGAAGTTGTGATATATATTTTAACGTGACCAAAAATTGAATTGTATGACAATGTCATCTCTGCATTGAAGAAAGAGCAGCTGAAGACAGTAGTATCAAAAACAATCACGTTGCTTTAGCGGATAGTACTATACTCTATACTTGCTGATTTTGTATAATATATATAAAAAGCATATGGGATGATAGATGAGATGAAATTTAAAAGACATGTTAAGCATTCTGATATGTTGGAGCTATTTAGAAGCAGAAATCCTACTATAAGGGACCGACCTATATTAATGACTATCTGGTAAAAAGAGGTCCAAATTACATTTTCGAGATCGAAACTAGATCTCTTAAACTATAAACCAATACTATACCCTCATCTCGTCTGTACCACTTACGTTTCATCGCCTACCTATAGAAAACCTGAAGATAATATTGCTATAAATAATAAGAAATAAAAACACATTCATATAAATATCTATTAACCAGCAATGAAAATTAATGAGGTACGGTTTTGTATTCGAACCGTAAACAAACATATATGAGTACTTCATTGTTCATGTTTCCTTACATTCCGAAATTGAAAGAAAGAAAGTGAACTTTTTTGGAAGTTAGAAGAAAATCCCCCGACAGTGTGAAAAGTTTGCCATTTTGTTGAAGAAGACCATTAACCGTTTGTTTTAAGAAGGTTTGAAGGACTACAGTAGAACAAATTCTCTTTGATGCTGTTATAACATCGTCGCTCCGTTTACTACATTTAGCTGCGACTTCTGTAAAATTGGACAATCTGTAGAGATACTTTGAAGATAAACTATATTGGAAGCTTTCGGAAGTAGATAATGTGTTCTCAGGTTGATTAAAAGTACTCTGTAAAGGTAATGTGATATTATTTTGCTTTATTTCACAATAATTTATGATAAATCCATTCACTTTATCATTATTCTACTGCAGATGATCTTATTTCTATTATTATTCTCAGTATTTGAAATTTTGAGTTGTGTGTTATGAAAAGCTTTCTTTAGTTAGAAAAGCAAATTCGAAATAACTTGAAGAAGTACTACAACAAAATAATGATGTTTATTTTTAGCTGTTCCTAACAATAATTATGGTACGAGGTAACAATACTTACAATAGTCTACCTTCAATAGTTAGTATAATGCTAGTCTAATAGATGGATCAGTACTTGATTTTCATTGACTCTTCTTCTACACTGACTATTGTTTAACATTTTGTGTCAAGATATTAGAGCCAGTAGATTGTAAATATCCGTGTTGATATAGGTTTTGCAGAAATATGATAAAAATGCAGCGTTTAGAGTGTACTTTTATTTTATTTTTCTTCTGTAATTATTAAACAACACTGCTTAGTGTTGTTGTGGCACAATAATTATAGATTCTTAATAACTACGGTAGAGACAGAAATAGTCAGCAGAGTGTTGATTTTTTTAAACTTTTTTATGCATACTAAAGTTATTCCCTATATGAGCAGATATGTTATACCACAAACTTCCATTAATAGATTTATTTTATTTACATCCTGGCTCCTGCCAAAATAATTACATTTACATCGAGAATGTTGCTTGCAAGTTAGTCAAATCTCCAAAACAATAATTTAATTTGCAATAAGTTAAAGAACTGAAATTGATCAATTTTATTTAAACATGTGAAACAACAATAACTGTCTTCTCGGCAATCAGCACTATTAAACTATGTGTCCATTTCTTTTGAACTTATGACCAAAACTATATACGGTTTACAAACTCTTAGAGCCACTTCGAGCACAAAGTTACTTTATTCTGTATTCACTCTTAAAGTAACAATAGAAAATAAACACTTATTGCCTCATTTAACTTGAACTAAAAGAAATCTCACTCCCACCATACGCTTGGTGCCACAAAAATTCTGTTCTACTTGTTCCTTTTTGTAAGCTATAACTTCAATGACATGTCATCTTGACACAACTTTACATTTCCTTTTCTTGAATTTTCCATTGTAATGGTAATGAGTTGTCTGTATTAAGAATGCGCAAAGTGTGTGTAATTGTAGGCCCACCCCTAACCAAATTCAGAAGAGAAAAGTGATCTCTTTAAGATCTTTGGGAGGTGAGAATTAATTATCTACCGCATGCACTCTACTTTTAATGAATGTTTTTGAGAGTCATAAAATTAAAAAGAAACTACCTGACTAATCAAATCCAAACTTGTTTTATTTGCTCATAAAGAAAGTATGTGATTTAAGAGTTTGTATGTATAACATTGAAATTATTGTTAAAGCTAATGGGAGTGTTGAAAAGGAGTATTTCAAATTCATTTATTGTTTAGATAACAAGTTCACTTGTGGTTGTGTTGTGGTTGTTGGGTTATTAGTGGTTGGGGTTGTTTGACCAAGTTGAGAGAAGAACGTTTTTAGTTTCTTTTTTTTTTCCGGGCACGAAAATGTATCGTAAATGAGATTTAAAACTAAAATCTGTCAAAATTATGTATTTTACCTTCTGTACCGTGTAAAAAACTACTAGAACATAATATATGTCAGTTACATTCCAATGAGCTGCAGTAACATATACTATTATTACAATCATACAGTTTCGTCATACAGTTATAGTTTCGGATATTGAATAACAATAGTCAAGTTCATGTTACTGAACTTTACATGCTCGTCTAACTTTTGAAAATCTGAACTACCATAAACCATATGGCAGTAAATTATTATTAATCCCAATAATAAGGATACCAAATAGTGTAAATGTTTTCTTTTAATGAGATAAAGCACCAAGGCAACAAAAATAAAATAAAAACCAATGTCCACGTTTTGAAAAAGGGAATCACATACACAATATTTTACTCAAAATACGTGATCTTCACATTTTTTTTTTATCTCACAACCATTTTTATTCACTATAATAATTATTACCATGAAGGTGTTCTCTATTTTATCAGATTCACCAATGTAAAAAAGTACAGAGAAGTGCAATTCATAATAAATTATGCCTATAATTCTACATATCGTATATGTTATTCCAGAATCATTATTCCGCTTAATCAGCCTCTGGTTTTCCCATTCCCAAACTATTGGTTAGTGATGCCCTGAGGAGGGTTTTATAGGACAACACAAATTTAATCGTAAAATCGGAAACTCCCGTGATAATTCCATAATGAAGTGTAAAGCTTTCTACCTCATACTGCATTAATTGCTTAACGGCTGAAAAAATCTCGTTAGCCACATGTATGTATACTCGTCGAATACACGGAAACCGAATTATAGGGTATATGGGTAGAATTTCCACAATCTTTGGTTCGTGAGAAACTATTAAAAAAGATTTCGAAAAGTCTCGTTTCGTTACATTATTTTATTTCTTATTTGTGATTATCATATAATGACGACGACATCTATATCATCTGGAGAATTTTGTGCAGGAAACTTCATTTGATGCAACTAAAAATAATGCAGGATCATTTAAAAAGTGTCAAAGCCACGCTGTACTTTATAGTATTATAATAGATAACTGATCAAATTGCTAAATGAATTGGCAATAATGTTATGACTATTAAACTGTATATTATTAGAGTTAGTAACTCGAACGCAAAACAGAATTATGGGCACATCCGTAACTGCCATTACAGATAGACATATATGCATGATTATTAGCTTAAGGTAATCCGACTTAATGTAGCCCTCATATATCATTACTATGCAGTATCTGACAGTCTTTTCTGTTATTAATTTAAAGGTTACAGATGAAAACTTACTTAGATTTTTTCTTATGGATAAAATCTTAATCATGTAATGTCCTGTATGGTAACAAATCCATTCCCTAAAGCTATTGAATGATTAAATTGACTCGAAGTTCATTAGTCAATCCACATCAAACTAAGAAAAGTTTCTTTCCTTGTAGGTGTTATCTATGGAGAGGAATAATTAACAAACAAAACCCCACAACGTGTTTTATCCCTTTCCTTGACATTTGAGACAACTTCAATTAAATAAACCATTTGAAAGAACACATTACAAGACATGCTTCTCTACCTCATATACTATTAACAAATGGTAGAAAGATATACTGTTAGCACTGTACGTTTGCAAGGTATTCAAATGGTGAAGAGTAAAGACATCGATGTTGGCACGTTCACTAAAACGATGGAAAGCATTTTTTTCATATGTTATTTTAGCTTCTTCAGTAACATATTTCTTCTTATCATTTAGTATAAAGGCTAGAAATTATGTATTTAGTAAAAGCTTTTTTTCTTAAATAATTCTGAAAATCAAGATATATTATACGCGTATATGAATAGTCAAGTCCAAACTCCAAAATCTGATTCACTATAACTTGTACAAAACCAACTATACTGAGATGAACGCGGTTTGGGCCGAATATAAGAAAATATGGCCTAACACTGTAACAAACAATACAAAGTCTCCTGTCACCTGTAGTTTTAGTTTTCAATATTAATATTTTAACATTCGCTTTTACGTACATGGTAACCTTATGTAATTAAAAAGATAAACAAAAAGGTTTTGAATTAAAACTCTAATCAATGTAAAATTTGTTTTCGGAGATTCATTGGCGATTCAGTGACTTCGTTTTTCTTAGTACAGGCATCACCAACGGTACAAAAAAAATGTACTGATGATGCCTTTGCTTTCAATAAAGGCGAAACGTTTACATAATCATATAAAACAATGAAGTTTTGTTAGTAGTAAAAGTCATAAGAAGTCACTGAATCGTTCTAATCAATGTAATAATTACAATCATAAATTATGTAGTATTGTATAATCAGTAACCAGGTACAGTGAAGTTATCTACTTTAACCTTAAAAGTATAATTAAAGCAATATATTTTATTCGTAAAGTACAATTATAAATGAGATCTTATGAAACCCACTTATTTTCTATCCTTACACTATAAATTATCTCATTCCAATCCACGAATCTGTCAAGTATGTTAAAGGAAATTTAGCCCACCTTGGAAATTTTTTAATTCTATGGGACTACAATGCGTACGGTATTAATTATAATATACAAAGTCATTTGTGTACAGTATCAATCAATCAACACTGTGTTCATATGCCATAGTACTGAAGGCGTTTGATAACAATTACAGTTTTGTAAGAATGTTGATAATTAATTAATTTCTGGAAACAGTTATATTCGTTCTTTGTAAACTTAAACTTAATTAGAGATTATCAAAACTTATTATGGTGTGCGAAATGGCATAATTATGATCTATTTGTGTCTCCATAAAGGTAGTGAGAAGTGTATAGTAAACAATAGTTTCAAGAGAATTGTACCTACTGTAGCATTTAAATTTAGAAACTTCAAAACTTATTTTATTTATGTATAGTTCTTCATAATATTTAGATAAATAATGACACATTATTATATTACCTTTTGAGTTTATTAAAAACATACTATCCATCAACACCTTATGATGTTAAATTATTATTACTGCTGTGGGTATTGCTTGATAATACTGCTGTTTATTTTAAATTAAGAGTAATGTCTTTTTTACTTACCTTAAATAGTTTTATGGTTAATCAGTATTGCAGATGTTTTTAGTATAACAAATATTGTTTACGCAATATAAGAAACTATACTGGTATAAAAATGCTTTGTGATTATTTTTTGTTATACTCTGATTTTATGCTATTTGCCTTTAATTACAGTGCGTGGTAAGTGATTGAAATGTCTTGAGGCCAGTATGGATAATTAAGAATGAAGTATGGGCTATGAGAAAAAAAAAATTAAACCTTATTTACTTCCACGAAAAAAGAAAGAAAAAAAAAATTAACGTCCATCATTTTGTTTATTTTGCACATGAAACATCAATGTGGAGTTATAATTTTTTATATATAGACTGGGAATTGCAATATTTTATAGATTGAGAATTACAATATTATTTTTAAACTTAAGTTCGAAACCGATTCCTATCCTTTACAATCCTTCAGTTCCTCATGAATTTCAAGCAACCACGTTAAGAAGGTTACACAGGAATTAATAGAAACTCGCAGTTTAAACTCTTACACAGTATAATGATATACCACTAATACTTCAAACTTTTGCTGAATACTTATCTCTATACAATGTTCCTATATCTATCTACTGAAGTTATATATATAACAGAAATATGATTCAGTGAATTCTTTCTAAGTTTCAAGAAAATCAACTAGAGAATGTTTTCTAAAACAATATTTAAAGTTCATGCCGCTGGGAATAGTGGGAAATTATTGAATAAACATATTGAGTCAACAACATATTAAGGTGTTTATTCAATGTGAATTTCTATTTTTTCTCCGTTACATGTCGTTGTCAGAGCAACACGTGTTATGAGAATGTTATTGTGTACTGATATAGTATTTTAAAATCAAAATTCTTTAGTAGTACTGAGAGTGTATGTTATAAGAATCCCTCTTCAGAAATTCTTCATTTTTTTTATAACATGCAAATGAAATAATCTCTGTTTACCCACTGCAATTTTTTTTGATACAACAAAACAATTTAACATAGAAGAAACATTAGCCCCATAATCTCAAGCAGAGATAGTTTTTTTTATATTAAACTGTATTTTAGACTTGACGATGAATCACTTTAAATACGTGGAAACTTTGGTTAGAAAAATAATAAAAACTGCATTCGAGAATAAAATAAATTCGGAACCACAGGGAATTAATCACTAAGTTCTTTTTTAATATCTTCCAACTTAATAGTTACACTATAACATTATAAAAAGTTGCTCAAACAAGTCCTATGTAGATGTAAATCCACTGAAGTAGTGAGATTACCTTCCTTTAAGATGAGAGTGAACAGATCACGTTTTATATTACATTTCAACCCTTAAATTCCCCTTTTTCTAATTTCACAGAGATCTCAAAGAAAGAGTTCAATATATTTCAAGATTGTATTATTAGTTCATTTAACACAAAAACGATTACGAAAAAGCAATGACCCTTGTAGAAATTAAACTGTCTTTACTTTCCTCGATATGCAGTTACTGTACGTTCGCAATCTTCGCATTCAAAATTAGTGCACTTCCCAAGCCATCTTATTATATATTATGCACTTCTCCTCCTTTGCCTTATAGTCCTATCTGTTTAATATCGACAAAAACAGGTTTTGAATGGAAAGTAGCTTTCGCTGTGTTGTTGGATGAAACTGTGTGTAATCTCATGTATTTGGAGAATGAAAGAGAAATGATGTTCTCTAATTATATCCATGCTCAATTCAAACTATACAGTAATACTTAAATGAGATGACAAAGTTGAAGTAAATGCTTGCTTAAAACTCAACTGTACAGAGAAACAAATTGTAAAAGTTTTTGTCATTCGCTCTTAAAAGGCATATTATTTCCTCATCGAATGTTTGAGGAAGGATGAAGTTCGTACAAATACTCTTCTACTGTATATAGTACTATACTGCAGTACTGTTGTTGTTCTGTGGATGTTTTGTTTCAACAAATGGATTTCGAAAATTTCAATACGGTTATTTTAACTAAAATAGTATAAATTTACTTAGCTTTCAGAAACGAAACAAATATGAAAACTTTCATTCAGACCTATTGACAATGATAATTTGTTTTCTAAAACCTTTTAAATATAATGCATCAATTCAAAACTGGTATTTCCTTGCATTCAATTATCACTGGATAATATTAGCTGAAGTTTTAAGACAACTTCAAGTTCTAATCATGCAGCTGTTCATTATCTGTCTCACTTTCATTGTCATATTTTTATTTGCAGTAGTTTCAGAAGTGCTGGTGATTTTAAACGCAATATGCTTCTTGTTAGCCAGTATCACTGACTTTCAGTTTAAACCAGAAACGAATTATTTTCCCTGGAAAAAAAATGAAAGCCATAACTTGGATTTTAATTTATCGTTGCATGCTTTATCTTAGTATATACTGAGATCAAAATATTATTATTCAATAAATATAAAATTATTTAATCTCTAGCGCCTACAATAAATAAAAATTTGTTCAGTAACTCAGTATTAAGAGATAGAGTACATATTCTATAAAAAAGGAAGAAAATACGCTACTAGGACGTTAACACAGTTGGTAACAGATCCTATAAATGGTTATATCACTGTCGGGTAACAGAATTGATTTTGTGAGTAAACAATGTTAAAATAAAATAAGAATTTCACTAAATTTCTTATTTTCTTCACAATGCTTACACAATCGGCTGGTATTTCGATTATTATGAATTAATAACACATTAATGACATTACAGTAAGTTTTTAAATTAAAATAAATATAATAAATCATGTTTGTTGTAGAGCTGTAATTTATAAATTGCTGTGATTGATGTGTATTGTTCTAGTTTTAATACTGATAACCGTCTTAATGAACATAATATTCGTACAGGTGAACTGAATCTGACTAATTCAGCCATTCATCAATAATCAGTAACTGTAGGCAGATTCTGGATGAGTACTACGAATGGGCGTCTACAGACTACTGTTGTGTAACCATTTAACAACATTTATATAATTAAATGTTTTTTTCATTTCCTTATAAATCTCGTCTTTTTTTTCACATTATTATTCAGGATAAAATATTTATTTCACTAACTGTAAGAATATAAACCTGCATATACTTTCAAATATGAGAATGAGAGTTTTCACTGTGCTACTGCTTATCATGCGACAATCCGGAAAAAAAAAGTTGGATGTATTGAAAGAATGTAATTCACATATAACTTTTGAAGAAATTATCGTAAAGAAAAAGAAATGTATAGAATCAAAGACTTTACCTTCAAAATTTCAAAGCTTTGCAAAGAAAATGTTCCATTAACATTTTCCTAATTCAGTTATATCATTCATTCCTTGCAGGTATTAAATGAAATTAGAAGATGAACTTTATTAAGTAATTCAATTTAGTTCTTTTGAAGAAATACGGCAGTTAGATATTACTTTCAAAGATGTGTCAATATACACGTTTTATTTTAGTTTCTTTTTAATCTTTAGAGTTATTAATGTTAAAGTATTATGTAAATTTACAATAGAGAATGAGATTTATTAATAGGTATACAATAATTAAATATATGGCGTACACAAACATTTTATTTCAAATTATGGTAACCTTTAACATTACATACAGTAAATATTAATCTGATGTAGGGCAGTATTGCATTTCCTTTCAGAAATGACGATAAAAGCTGTATGAATAAGAATTTCATTATATACATTATGTATAATATATTCTGTATTTTATTTAGTACCAGTATTAGTATCTTCCAAGAAAAGTTTACGGTAATAATACAATTATTTAGAACTACGATGTATGTTTAAGACATTTTAATAATATCAAATTAAATGTACTGCTTTTCTTTGAGTCTCATGGTAATATTTTTCCTATGAATATCATGAGATTTAAATAATGATATTACGTAGATAAATACGATACACGTATAATTATTATAATCCATATTACATCATTCTATTACAAATTTTCCAAATGTAAAATTTGCTTATGTAATCATTGAACCCTATGTCATATGTGTATACAGGGAAATTAGATTATATTGCAATCTAACAAGATATAAAGTATAGGAATACCTTAAAAAGTGCAGCAGGTACTGATATACTTTAATATTTTGTTAAAGTATTAATACTTTTGTAAGACATGTCAGATGTCCTCTTAATATGGACGTATGCTTTAAGAATTTGTACATTAACACGATATGATTTTTCATCATCATAAGTGCTAACACAAACAAAGGTTCACTTCTTTAAATGTCAAATTATATTTTCAATAAAACAATTCTAATTTACATAGTCTTCATAAAATTGCTTGCCTAGCACAATTTGCTATAAATTGCAAATAGGTGGAGTAGGTAGAAATTTTTAAAATAGTCCTTGCCCCATCGCCGAAGCATTTGCTAAATTGTTGGAATATAGTTCAATCTGACGTAATAATATTATATGTAATTAATATTATTAGGTTACTAATGTGTTGCACTTTAGGGAATACACATTTACATAGACATACAGCTAATCTAGCAAGGAATTTTCTTAGCTGTATTCACTAGCTTTATTATTTTATTACCTTCTTATCATGAAAACCTTTTCTGTATTTTATTAACTCTGTTTCCGAACATTGGTTTTCACCTGCGAACTTGCTGATAATAATCCAAAAGTGAGAGTATATACCAAACCAAATATATATTTGTTTTGGTGTTTCTATTTCAGTGTCAGTCATCATATCAAGTCACAAGTAATAATATATTTTTCGTTTGTTCCTATAACTAAACAATCCATAGATATCCCATACGTGTTTGGGAAATCATTTCTCTCTTTTTGTCCACTATTAGTATCGAAACTAGGAAATGGAGGTTTTTGTTAAGTATAATCATTGACTCTTTCTGTACTATTGTTCCTTACCATGTTTTCATGGCCAGCTGAAGACAGTCTGTCATTTGTGGGTGCTGTTAGTCAGTTAGTGTTTTTAACATGAAATGGTTACTTTATTGTAAATGCTGTTCGAAGTTAAAGACTCAAAACCTTCATTTGCAATGATATTCTGAAAAATCGTAAATGAATTTTCTTCTTTAATCTAAATTGAACAAGAACTGGCACTAGAAAGCTAATATGGTATTTTATTTTTCCATTTTGTTTAATTTAAATCGACGTATTATTATTATTACAAAGGGGCACCATAAAAAATAAATGCTTTGATTCTCAGACTTTGTCAGCATTTGCAAAAAATAAATAATAGTAAATTACTCACACTAACACATTCTTTAAAAGCTGGTGTCAATTGTGTTTTGTGTACGATGATATGAAGTATGTGAAATGATCCGTGTATTAAATCACAGTTGAGCATATGAATGAACAGTTTTAAGTACACCCTTCCTTTTAACCCTCTCCACCACAATAACAACCAGAAAAAGGCAAGGACAGGATCACAAAATCACCAAGTGAAACTTCCTGAATCATACACTTTTAAACTGAATCATGGAACATCTGCCCTTCTACAGTCATAAAAAGTTTTCTCCAAACAAAATGAATTATTTCAAACCCTCGCTCTTTCGTACGGGCCTGGTAATGGTGATCTCTCAGACCTCCAGTACAACCCACCCTATGGTATGTTACAATATATGGTATAGGAAAGAGTATGGTATAGGGAAGGGTAGAGTAGGGTGAAGTATGGTGAAGAAGGGTTCATTCATGCAAACTTTCATTCATCCGCTGTATTGCGACACTTTTCTGCACTATTTCAGAATGGAATGTAGAACAACTTGCATACCCTTTTTATGAATTCAGAGTCGTTCACTGCTGTAAATTAGAAGAAGTTAATTTATTGCTAATAAGGTATTAAAGTAATATTGTTAGCCATTTTTTATTATTTGCAAATTATTACGTTTTTCATGATCACTGCAAATTACGTACAAGTAACTGTATGTACCCAATGTTTGGAATTTACATTGGGATTGCTTTTTAATCATCATATAAGCGTGTTTTCACACATGTTTTGTTTTACTTATTGTTACTTTTTCGTAATGTTACGTATGATCAAACGTTAAGTATAACTACAAAGAAAAATTTCGTTTGCAAAAATAGTTAGCTATTATTAACATAATATACATTAATTATGGAAAACTCACAGCACCCCTCTTTATCATTAGAATAAATCGATTGAACTGCACTTATACATAGCGTGACATTATAACTCAAAAATGGAAATTAATAAAACGTTAAATACTTCACCAGTATTTTAAAAGAATATATATATTTTTAGTACGATCGTACAAGCACAATCATGCAATTTTATTCACAAAATGTAAATAGTAAAAATGCATTCATACAGAGAATTCCGATGTTCTAAATATCGGCAACGAAAAAAATCTCGAAGACAAAATTCATCTTAATCTTATTCTGAGTGTATTAAGCAAATCAATTTTCATTTTGCTTGGAATTTCTATCCAGAGCTTTTATAACTTTTAAATTGAAATGTACAGAGACAGAAAGAAGTGTTTTTAGAAAGAGCTTCTTAATACATAAAAGAAACTGGATATACCAGAGGGAACGATTTTTTTCTGTCACTTTTTTCAATGTTTAGCGCTACTATATATCCAAAGAAGTATTTCAAAGAAAATTTATTCAGTAGACTATACTAAGACATATAGTTGAAATGGAGCACAAAGTTTTAGATATAGGAGATGAGTGCTTGGAGTATACACAAAGATTTAATCCCTTTTTTCACCGCAACTTTTAAATTGCAATTTTTTACGTAGTTTCATTAGATACCCATATTTATACAGATTTTAATCTAGACCATTTAATATTTTAGGATATTCAAAATAGCATTGTTAAAGTTTCTCTACTTTTATATATCCATTCCAAAATGAAGGTATTTGATTTATTGAGTACAGTTAATAACATTCAAGATGAACCATAGTACCACTTCTGGACTTCCGTGCAAAAACTCAAAACACTCCTGAGTATGGTTCCGATATGATGCATTCTCGTCTTTTTAAGACAATTTTAACGATTATGAAATTTACCCAGAAGTCATCAAGAAACAACACTTTACTGATTTCGTATTTACTCATTCCATTTTCACGAAATTTTATACAAGGTTAATAAAATTAACCTACTTTGTTATTTTATTTTATTCTTCCTAATTTATTCGTTAATAAATTGCCAATTGTCTTTATATACCAACTATAAAAATCGTGTAATACTTGAAAGATATATACTGTACATTTTATTCTTGTTGAATATATATTATACTGAAGCTTTTATTGCCAATCCATGCTTCATATAATGTTTTTACAACTGCAGTGGTTAAACCAGTAACAAGTGGTATTGTCAAGCTCTTTTGGACCATTATTTATGAATGCTCCCAGATACTTATCTTAATTCTGGTACAGTATTTTCAACATTTATGGAGCACATTACGGCTTCATTGAAGAGACTTCAAATTCTGTCACTGCTTGATATTATCCTTTAATAGCTTTAGTATATATACATGCAAAGAAGCCGGAAATGTTCCTGCTATTTTATAACGTCTATTTAATGTTGCTTCCAAATGCTGTTCGCTACACTTAAAAAGGATAGTATAATTTCGAAATGTATTCTTTTAGTAAAGGAGAATCGAAATTGGAAATATGTTTTTATTGCTTCGAAAGAGGAAATTTATTAAAACACCACATTGTGTATGTATTAGAATGAAACATATATGGGACAGTAATTTTACGTCTTTGTATATGATCAAAACAATTCTGACGGTTTTTTTTTAAAAGAAGAAGAATTGATTATTGCTCTTTACTGCACTGACGAAAAAAAGCAATCTTATTTACTTTTGGGATTAGAACAGAATTTTTTAACTAGGACGGATCAAATAATATTATTTAAGACCTGTCATCTAAATAACATTCTGATGCACAGAGTTAATTCGTAACGTCAAATACCAAAATGACTAATCTTCCTTTCTCTCTCTTCCCTACAGATTTTGACTTGGGAAATTGAACGTGCTGTGATGGCTGATGTATAATATGTAAGTATACACTTTGTTTGCTTTATAATCACTGATGCGCATGTAACACGTAATTTTTAATATTTATGCCAGAAGTTGTCACAGTGTTACGACATGATTGATAATTTAATACAGGGTATGAAAATATCAGTCAAGCACAGTTGCGTATGGTATATATATGCAGGCTTTCACTAGTAAAATGCGTCTCTACGCACATAAACTGTCTTATATTACACATCTGCAATATCATTCTGGTAAAATATGAGAGATTCAGAGGTAACATTATATAGGAGGCAATGATTGATATATAATTGCTAATTTATTTGCTTTCAACAGTTAGACGCTTACTGCCATTATCTTAACATAATGAAAAATGAGACTTTAAATCTGGTTACTTACGCCATTACTATAGTACATTAAACTATAATTATTTATACACAAAATCAGATTTCATTCATTTAATTTATGGAATATCACAACGGAAAAAAATTATATGAATTATAATTATGCAAATAAATGCAATTTACAAATCAATTGCAAAGATTTTATTATTATTATTATTATTACTCTACTCTTATTTTGTAAATAAATACCTCATTTTTGTTATATCGCATTAAAACAAATAGATATACATATAAAAATATTCGGCATAGTAACATTATCTTTTTCATATGGTATTTACTCTTCGAAAATTGAAATGAATACCCCATTGAGTATTTTACTGACTTTTCTGCTTCTTTTCTGGAAGCTTAGTCAGCTTCAATGGAAAATTGATTTCTCTATTATCGTGTCAATCAGTATCATTTTCTTGGCAAGTTATATAGAGGAAAATGATTCTTGGATATTATTGAGTTGAAAGAAGATGAAAATGAAATTTCGACAACTTCGAAGTTCACTTTCTCAGACTCACTCTCTTTAATTTTCGACATTTTATAAGACGCTGAAAGTTATATAGCGAAATGGTTGTTTCAGACATTGGCATATATCGTTAGAAGTTCAGAAATTTCATCAGTTTGTTTTTCAATTTGGATTTTTTTGTCTTTCATCTTTTCTCCTCTTTACCAATAATAACATTTCATCTACTGAATCAGCAGAAATTGGTCAAGAAATACAGTTAGATATGACTTTTAATAATGTTATGGTTTCAATAGCGTTGAATTTAATTATCAGTTCTTGAAAGCTATTGAAAATATTTTTGACAGCTTTTCCAGGATGACGATATATCTCACGTAATATCAGTTCAAAGTTTTGTTAAGTAACAAATATTACCTGAAAAAAAAGATGAAGTTAATCAACATTCAGAAACTGTTTTGATAAAAAAAAAAATTTTAAGCCTTTTACTTTCACTAAAATGACTGCATAGTGAGGATAATAAGACCCATTTAGTACTAAGACGATAAAAGATTGCTTTAGGACTATACTTCTTTTGTATGTGAGAATCTAATCCTAATCTCAATTTTTGTGAGCTTTCATGGAAAGATTACCTACTGCCTTCTGGCAAAAGAATATTGGGCAAGGAAGTCGATATTTGCCCTATATGTAGGTTGGTGGAGGAAACAATAATCGAAGCTGCCTTTCGGGTATGGTTTCTGTATCAATTCTGAATTGAATAACAGGAAGAAAGCGTTTGGCTTTGACAGCACTCTTTTTCTTCCATCGATGCATCTTCAGATTGGGTGCAATTTGAAGATAGATTTTGAACTCATAAAGCAACTACGTGACCTTATTCTGCTGTCTTCAGATTGTCTAAAACAGAAAAGATGTCAACAGTATTTCAACGTGAAATAGAATTTCATCCCGTTCGAGTGGTATTCTTCAAACGAAACTTTATATCCAAGACAGATCCATTTTCTCTTTTTGTTCTGTAGAAAAAGGATGGTCGTTTTCAATTTGAAATGTAGGGAGTTCTTGATGAACGCACCCACCAAGATAGAGACATTGCTTTCTGGTATTGGCAGGAGGACGGACGTGATTTTTATGTCTCTTTTTGCTGCAATAAATAGATGGAAACTGCTCTTTTGTATTTTATGTTATAGGGATTGGATAACTGATACTTTTCTTAATCCTACATGTTTATACAAGATATTAAAGTACAGTTGCTGATTTATACATTATTCACTGATTTCTTGTGTCCACGGAATATTTATAAACAAGACTGGCGTTGTGTCAGTGTCATGGAACCTCTGATAATGTGTACACTACCACATCAGCTTTTTAAGCATTATATTTTTCTTATTCCCGGTTAATGTTTTGCTTGTAGTAATGAGTATGTATTCACCTGTTACTTGTTTTGTTTATAACTAGAGTTGCTAAAAGTACCTCGAAATATATTTTGGCATTAACTATAAGACACAACGGAATGAACAGTTTCGTTTTATTAACCTGTTAATATGATTTTAATTTAATGTCTGTTGACTATTGTGAATGATAATTGCTGTCATCATTTTTTTCTGAATTTCATCCTTCCCATATTTTCACATATTAACTTAGACATGAATATACATTGGAATTGTTTTCTAGAATAAATAGGCATATTTGCAAATTTTATACCATATATAGTTAGCTGCCTTTGTCCTTTCTCACTTATCAACTATCCAAGATTAATTCATAAGTATGTCTTTGTAGCTCAGTGGTAGAGCGATGCTTGTTAATTTAACAAGCATAGGTCCTGGGTTCAATTCCCAGCGAAGACATTATCTTGGAGTCCTTGTCAATCCTACATTCACCTGAAGCTTGATATTAAAACATGAATTGAAAGTGAAGTTAAAACACAGCGAGTTCTTTTTAATAGAAGTATTATTATATTCAGTAATCAGTATTATAAAATCATAAACTGAAAAATTCTAAAATATGTAGGTAATAAAATTACATAAAATTTGTAGCGAAAATTAATACTCGTATGTTAAGTAATGAAGAAAACTGAAAGGATACTTCCATCTTTCTTCACTCAAAGGAGCTACAACAACTTTGTATACGAACTGCATCACTATAATGTATACAGTTTTGCTATTCAAATTTAGAAATATTTATTAAAAATAGAGAATTTATAACCTTTGTGGCTATTTTCATGTACACTGTGTACTGTTTGTGTTCATGTGGTGTGGTAAATAGAGTGGAAGAGATTAATGAAGTGTGTATTATTCAATGGTATTTAATAATCATTTACACATAGAAGCGTGTCCAAAAACTGTATTAAATTATAAAAACAAAGTGTAAAGTCTGTCGGATAATGTTCAATAAAATGGCGTTATTGTAATCAATGTAATTTTTAATTTTACAAGAATTAATTAATTTTTGATTAACTTACACAAAATATTTGAAAAACGTAAGCAAGTACTTCATTATCGTATATGATACATCAGATACTGCACGAAGCATGATAGTCAAGTTATTTATTCCTGGTTTTCGCACGGTGTATAATGACCCACAACAACCAGAGTTGTCCATATTGTCCCGTGTTCTGTCATTCATTACTGCTGATTCTCAAAATTTGTCTCACAAAGCACACAAAATAACCTTATTTAAATAAAAAGTTCTGTTTATTTAATAAACAGTGTATGCACTGCAAATGTTCAGTTCAAACGGATTCTTTTTTTTTTCTGTTTTGTTTATAACATTATTCTTATTAAATTTTAGATGGATTAAAAAAAATAATTAAAATGTGTTCATTTTTTTATGAGATACTGTAACATCCCGATGTTTGATAATTGTGACGTCACTCTAATAACTAGCGAAAGGTAACTAACTGTTCATGCTTTAAAAAAATCAAATAAACTGCTTTATTTGTTAAGGAAAGTTAGTTTTAAAAAATGTAGAAATTTACTGATTGATAATGACGTTTTATTTCGGCAATGATATTCACTTTTTCCAATTTCAT
>JAQIWE010000881.1:0-18471 GCA_034698565.1 Campodea plusiochaeta
TAGTAGTACTTTAGTAGTATTTTAGTACTACTAGCCAAATTAGTTTGCTTCAAGTGTACTAATAGTATACTAAGTAGGCTCTCATTTTCACAAAGGTACTGTTACAAGATTGTTGTTTTAAAATACTTTCTCGCTCATAATAAATTTTACTAAATAGTTAAATAGCTATTGAAAAGAATTTCCTGTCACACAATCCAAGTTCTGTGCAAAAATTTATTCAAACTTCTAAAAGTTGGTGGCTAGTGATTCCCATTATATTAGACCTTCACTGCGGTAATACAACAAATAATTTTATTTTTAGCAAATATTCTTATTTCATCGAGTAAACAAAAAATACCACAATAAATAGAGGAGACTTCTGAGAGGTGTTGGAATTCACAGACGTTTTCTCCGAATTATATTGTTTTCTTCGATTTTTCCTCTGAATTTAACACTAATATAAAAATAGTGAAATACTGATTTTTGAGTATATAATTTTTATCTCGTGGAAAGAAATAACTAAATTCAGATTTGATAAAGTTATTTCCTTTTCATTTCCTTGTGGAGGTTATTGACCCCCTTCATGTCGTGTGGGAGGGGGGTGGAGGTGTTTGGAAACAAATGGTTGGCACGCTTCTTCAATGAACCAACTCATAACCGTGCCTAAGTAAATAAATATTTACCACTGAGGGATAATAACCCTATGTGTAATCTGGTAGTGTACATCTTGATCATTAAGATTGTGATGACATGATGAGAACATTGTAATTAGGACTTCTTTTTTACACGCGGTGTGCACTGCTTTTGTATGTCGTTTCAGTGTTTACATCCTTTAGACTCTGAGTTATGGAGAAATAATGATTACCTTAACTAATAAATAACATAAATTTTATTGCGTTAAAATATACATATCACAATTCCATAAAACTGAAACAATATAAATGCATTACAAAAGGACAGCCATCAAGTTTCTTCTCCTGTTGTTATTAATCAGAATTTTTATTCAAAGCGTATATTTCTTGTATTGTATCATGATATTATATAATTTATCTTCAATAAATTGCAATTTCAAATTACATACGTATTTTACAATATTCTTCCTTTCGATATTAAATCTCCAAAAATGATGCCATGAAACTACCAAATCAATTATTACAGTAATTGAAATCTGAAAATAATATTCACCACTTTCAAGAGATATTTCTTATAGAAAGAGTTAATAAAATAATATGCCGAGACAGCGTCATGGTGTGTTTCTTTCAGATGGACATATTATACTGAAAACAGAAATTCCGAATATTTAAGGAATTTGCGGTTTACCTTTGTTTTATTACTTGAGAATAACAATAAAGATTACACTCCCATCCATTAAGACGAAAACTATACCGTACAAAACAATATGATAATATCATCGGGCGTTTTCTTTTCCACTGGAAAAATAATATTATTCTAACGATAAATTTCCAAATTGTAATATACCGTATATGAAAGTACATGAAATATATCAAACAGTTTTGTATCAAGATAATGTATTACACGTATGGAGACAACGGTTACTTTATAATACGATGGAATGAAAATATGCCACAACTCCGCTTGGTACTTCATCGATTTCCTAGACATGTTTCCAAATGTAGAACATTATTTTCATTTTCAAGAGGATCTGGAAAAAATTGGAAAATTAAACAGTGAGCAAAATTTAAAAAATAATAATATGAAGTTGAAATAAAATGAATAAAAACAATTTAAATAGAATAAGGATGTCATGTCGAGGAAATTCACATGTCACATGTCGAGTAAATCAATAAAGTAACAAGCGGAGTTGTGGCATATTTTCATTCCATCGAAGTAATAGCTCTACATATCCTTCATAGTAGTGATTACTTTATATTTGTATTAAAAAGCACAGAACAATGACTTCTTATGTAATTCAGTATATAGATGAAGGACTTCAGGATTCAAAACTGATTCAGTGCGTATTCCAAAAAGTAACAAAGAAAGAACAGATAAAGTAAAGGAACCTTAATACGTGGGTGAAGATATATTATACCTTTATATCCACCGACTCTACCGAATGTTTATACTGGAACAATGAGAAATGGGAGCCATTCCAAATACTTTATCAGTTTGGACGAAGTGAAATATGCACTTAAATATCCCACACATACTTCTATCTTTTATGATAAGAAAATCATTAATTCTTCTATTAAAAGTCATACTGTTAGTTTGGTATAAGAACATCTAATTACCAATCTCCATGGTTGAGATGGAAGGAGGAGTTGGGGGTCAAAGGTGGACCTCCTGCTTTGATCTGACACAACTCAACCGTCAAAACACAAATCTCATCCGACAGATTATTCACAGGGAAATAACTTGGGAAACAAGAGCGAAATACTTCGTTTACAATCGCTTCTCTTGTGCAGTACACTCTTAGAGATTGTATAAACATTTACATATTTTGTGTAGTAAAATTAAATTAATCTTTATTAAGAAGAAATAGATTGCTATTCAAATAAACCAAGGAAATGAAACAATTCTGACGAAGTATTAGATCCATCGCCTATGTAAATACAAACTCTATAATTAAGCAATATTATTTTGTAAATATTTTATCTTATGATGAATGTGTTCTTATGATAGGTATAATGTCAAAAACTTTACTTTTAAGTGAATTGAATTAGTTTACCACAAACGAGTTGTAGTAAAGTGATTAAATATTAAAAGAGAATGTCACAAAATTTCAAGAAAAAAATATTCACATATTGTATTCGATGCACTTGACCAATAATTAATTTTTGCTACTTAAGATTGCTCTACTATAAGATTTTGTGAATGGAAGTACAAAATCTAATGGAAAACGTTTTCTCGAATACATCAAGATAATAATCCGTCTGTGCCAATATTCAATCTCTAATGGCAGCAGATCACTAGACCTCCCGAGCAAATAACAACAATCAATCACATAGAAATATTTCCCCTTTATTTCCTTGTTGATCCCACCCAATATTCGCTACTTCCCCTTTCTCTTACAGCAATATACAGCTTGGTACAGTATACGGTAGTTCACTTTGAAACAGGTATGGAATTCCTTCTGGTTTTTGATCGTTTAGTGTGGGAGGACTTGTTCGTGGGAGCCTCTCAGAAGATTGTCTGTCAGCAGGTCAAAAGCACGTGTATTGTTATTTTGTGAGGGTGGTGCCTTTTGCTATTATGTAGACCATGACGATTGCAGCGCACGAACTAAGAAGAGCTATTGTTTCTGCTTTTCTAGGAGAGTGATGATAGATATCGTTTAGGGAGAGTGTGACTATTGGGAAATTATAGAGTTTAAGAATATCGAGTTTGGAGATTAATGTGATAATTTTTTGTTTAATATTTCAAAATTTAGACGTAACTGATTACATTAAATTGGGACAAGAATAATGTTAGTCACTTGTATTATGTTCAGTCAGATCGTGTTTAATACAAATTCACCACGACATACTGTTTCGCAGAGTCTATTGTATATCAAAATTAAGCTTGTTTACGTAAAATAGTATAATTATAAGATTATAGTTCCTGCCAGTATATGCTAGTTTCTTAAACGTCTGTTTTGTTCGACACATTATTCTGAAGTAACTCATTACAAGATGCATTTTACAGATATTAGCTTTCTGTGATTCATTTTCAGAAAATTCTAATGTCTTTACTTCTAGTTTTTGACATAATATTGCTAAAAAAGTTATTAGCATCAACTTTGAAGTATAAAGCAAATACTGTAACATTCAATATATTTCATAAAGTAAATTAATCTAATAAAAAAGTGATCCTATAATATAGAGAACAGATATAGTAAACCTTACCTATCATTTCATTCATGTTAAATAATAATAATACTATTAGTCAACCAATACATTGAATTTATTTGTGAAATTCACAAACTGCCTTTCCAATCCCTCACAAACTTCAGTTTGTTCAGTACATACATGATATGATATACACGCTCGCACCTGATAGCTGATGACAACCATTGTTCATCGTATGACTGTCTTCAGTTGAAGACAAGAAATTTGTTTAATTTATTATAACGTCTCATCGGATAACCTATTTTATTCATCTCCAGCAGATCCATATATACACAATGAAACCTCATAATACCAACAGCAGAACAGTAAATTCTAATGATAATAATACAGCGGCTACCGTTTTTCACCCCATGTATTATGTGGTTTTATTTATTCTTTTCTTTTTGGATATAATAGTAGTTTCCAACACTACTTTGCTCTATTGTTTTTTCCTTTTGTTATACTTTCGTGAATCAGTCGTGTCTTGCATATATAAAGCGTGAAAAAAGAATGTTAACTTTCACTCATCGAAAATACTCAAGTGTCCTTTGTTCATTTAACCATTATATTCCAATGCGAATTGCCGATCATTGTTGATCTTATTGCTGCCATATAGTAAAAGCAAACTATAACACAATCTATTGTTTAGAAGATTGATCTTTCGATCAATTTGATCATTTATATTCAAAATTGCTTTTTCATCCTTGTGTATTATTGTTTTATAAAACGGGATTGTGATCCATGGAGAACTTTTCCGATATCAATGTGAAGAGAATTTTATGAAGCGAAGTGCATTGATGGTTTCCTGTGTTTCCGATATATATTATATTCTGCACAACAGCAAATATACCGTTTTTTATCATATTAAGAATAAATGTTTTAAAACCACATCATTTAGTACCATAACAAATTCTTATTTTATTTTTATGAAGCGTTTGACAACAAGTATAATCAAATATATATACTGTATATATATAAAAATAATTGTCTATAACAACGTTGAAAACATATCCAGTTGAAAATAATATTGTTACAGATTCTGTTTTGTTTATATAAGAATTTTCTCTACAAAATATTATCTTAAATAATCCAGTCAAATGCCAGATTAAAATATTTAACTTTCTTGGAAGATATAAATTATAGGCTAATATAAATGTTTTTATGATGAAAATCCTATGTATTTTTATATGTTAAGACTAGTGAAATTTTTGAATGCCATAAAAGATAATATTTAATTACATATTGCATATTCCTGTTTATTTATAACTAATTATTAATGCAGAGAACAACTGATAAAAAAAATCGTCTGAGTTTTTCACGTCCCAAAAAAAAATAATAATAATAATAATAAAAAAATCCAGCAGTCGCAGATATAAATTAACGAAGAGATCTGGGTTAGGGATAAATCATCCAAACAATCTTACATATACTGTACGAATGATCAATTCTATTTTTTTTAATATTATAAACAACAGTTATACCTAAGAGTTTAAATAATGTAATAATGGTAGATACAACCATTTCTATATTTCATGCTGTTATGTAATTTCAGACCAGGTAAAATCTGCTGTGACTATCTTGAGGTATATAATTATAGAAACATATTTATAAATAATAAAAACATTCCAAATAAGGTTATGGATGATACCAGAAATTGAATATCGGGCGTATTGTTGACAATATATTGACGGGTGTAGTTACTATATTGGTTGGGAAGCACCTACATTTGAAGGTCTTTAATTCAGTGCCGGATGATGGAGTTTATACATTAAAAATAGATTTTTCAGTTACTAGCATCAACTATTGGGTTATAAATTAAAATATGAATTATGATTACTGAAGTGCCAGTCTGAGATAAGAAAAGGACTACAGCTTTCCGCTTCTGAGAATTCTGTTGATATATTAAAAACAGATATTTTTGGGTAATTTTTTTCTACTTAATCATACAGGTGACAGGACATGAACTCCAACGAAGTTTCAAGTTAATATAATTATTACTAAGTTATAATGGAACTGTCGATAATATATGCTTTATGACATTTTAGGTAGTGGAATGTGAATACCTCAAAATAATGTTGATATTTAAAGCAAACTATGTTCATAATTATGTTACAGCTACTTCCTTTATTTTAATTTTAAACTGAAGTCTTTAGGATTCAGTTTTAAGTAATGACGAATCTAAGAAGAATTAATACTATAGTCGCTAAAGTTTTGGATGAATACTCTTTAAATTTTTGATGAAAGTGTATTATTATACTGATATTATATTTTAAAAATTTGTTTGAGCATGACATTCGTTAATACTGAAAATCTAAATATGTACATAATTATATGCCGTTGAGCGTTTTATTTCTGTGAGAGATAATTATGTTTAAATAACAAATCTTCATTACAATAATGAAAAATCTTTCTCTCAGAATTTATTTAAATTTATATAATATAACATATTGTCAATAAAAGTTCTTTTTCCCTTATTTCGTCCGTTGGTACTGTAACTATTAAAACTATTTCCACTTAGAAATACCAAAATCTAATTAAGTTTTCTGGTTCTTTCCCTGAGGAGATTAGTTATACTGCAGTTCTTCTCGATGAAGAACTATAAAAGGATCAAAAGGCAGATCAATTCATTTTAGTTAAATTAAGTCAGTTCTTCTAGTTATCTTCATCAAATATTTTGATGACTTTAAATATTTCTTATATGTGAAACTAAATCTTGGAGGTACTCAAAATCTTTGTGTTCAACAATTACCGAGTACTTTTGGTTGGCACTTCGACTTTGTTATGTCATCCCCACCAACAGTACTATGAATGTCGCGTCATTATAAACCATTTAACGTAAATGGAAAGAATTTTATTTTTAAGTGTCATATCGTCTAACATATATAACTGCTTAAATTACATTAATAATCCTATTACATAACATTTTCATCCTTATTCAAATTAATGTGACAAAAATGTACGAACCCCTTTTCATACCATACTTCATTAGCATTCATGTTATGCAGCGGAAAGTATAGATGAGCTGTATGTTCTTTTCCTATAATATTATTGCGACGATTGTCATTTGTGACCTCCATCTATTGATCAAAGGTTTTGTGGTGATACAGTTCGTGTCTTAGATGATAGTGATGGGATTAGTTTGGTGATATTTGTGACTAATCACGTCATTGATATGGTAGTCATGGTGAGAATTGTTACTTTTAAGTTTATGTGATAATGTGTTTTATGATAGGAGGGGTTGAAGTTTCAACTTTTTGGAGGCAGTTGTATCACTTTTAACTTTTGTATGAAAGTGCAAACCGCTTACTTGGCCAGCTTAAATGTTTTGTATTATTTTCCAAAATAAAGGAACTCTTGTATTAATATTAAGTACAAAATGAGGTGGTCAATTCTCGCAAAAAATAGTTCATCCCTCTTGGGGTTATTTTTGTGATATTCCAGAATGTTATAGATTAATAGTTTTAATAACAGTAGGTTTTGCTACCTGTGTTCTATCAATTTATTGTCTATGATTTAGTGTATAGCTTATCAGGATCCTATATCAGGTATGAGGATCCTAATCCCACCTCCTAAAAGAGAGGAAAATTGAAACCGCATAATGTATGATGAAAGTGGCTCTGAATGTGAGGGCCTGAAAAATGTTAAAAAATAGTACTTTTGAGTATTTTTCTACAGTGAGAAGGAATATCAAACAATAGTTACATTGTAGTCAAGCCAAGTGGTCATGAAGCTTATTTCAAATTCATGAAAGCATACTAAACTTTAAAAATTTAAAAAACCTACAGTCCGTTTCACATGAAGTATACTGCACTGTTTGATCTTGGAAGATGCGTTACTTTTCTACTATTTTCTGAAAATTCCCCAGAATATAAAGTTAAATTTACATGTGAACTCGGTTATCAATACCATTTTCATCAATTAAGTTATGTTAAATACTGACAGAACAGTGAGTCCTCCAAAATCAAAAAAGGAGTATAATTCCTGTGAAACGGTCAATATAGTGAGAATAGAATACAGTGGCAAAACTACACCGGGGCAAGCGATGCCCCGGCCCCAGTACAAATGTTAATATAAAAGGCCCCGAACCAAGAGATAAAAAGTTATAAAAATAAAAGGAAGAAATTAATGTACAAGAAAATAGCTGTTCAAACTCCAAAAATTTATCAAAAGCGCGGTTATAGTGCATAAAAAAGTTAAAATTTCTGTGCTCGGGCTTACGCACTCGCTAATGAACTAAATACCAGTAAATTTATAGTAATTAAAGTTGTTTTAAATTGGTCGTTAAATTTTTCTTTTCGTCATTTTTGTGTGTGTGGTGGCCCTATAATAGCTTGTCGTCCCAGGGTCCCCACACTCTTAGCTACGCCCCTGATAGAATACTGAGAGTGGAAAAAATCAAGCATGTGTTATAAATTTATAATTATAAAATTGAAATTTATTGTAGACATAATTATGATATAATTATACTTTAATGATGCAGTATTTAATTAATGCGCTTGTACATGGATTGTTAATAATTATAAGAATGTGCAAAAATACAAGTTGCTTTACTCGCTTTTCAAGTACATTATTTTCTAAAGTCGCACTAAATGCCATTTTTATAGCTCTTTAACAGTAGGTTGACAATATTAACATACAGCATACATAATCATTTTTAATTGTAAATTCAAGGGAATATAATACATTCATTACATATTACGACCTTCCGTTTACGTGCGTAAAAATATATTTACGATTCTCCAACTAATTAATATTTAATTTCCTCCTTTGTTCATAATAAAACTATACATTTTGAAAATAAAATACTGTGATTTATTGCTACTTGCATTTCTTTAATACCAAGGTTACTTTGTCGCTTAACATAATTATGATGATCACAATAATGAAATAACATTAAGCGGTTTATTTTTAGAAGTTCGATTTTAATGCAATATTAGAAATTTCAAACATACAAATTGTATACGTAACTGTACAAAAAGAGCTGTATGCGAAATGGTAATTGTTACATGTTGATTGATAATCATTTTGATACGATAAGTTATGACTCTTGAAATATCACGGACACTACGTCACTTATTTTATTTACAAATTTTAAAATCATGGATTATAAAGAAATCAGTATGTTCTTTGAGATATATTTTGCAACGATTTTTTTTTAACTCTTCATTGTTGTAGGTGTGCAAGAATTAGGCAAAATGGAAATGTAAGAATTTAAGGGACGTCGAACGTATATTTCATTCACATAATATACGAATGAAATATATATAATAATCGAAATATATTATTATTTCATAATTTTTATATGAACATTTTCCATGTACCAAATACGTAGTTTCAACTCCAATGGCTAATATACTTATTCAAATATTAAATTGTAATCTCAATCTTGTGTATTATTATAGATTAAATTAACATTATTTTTTTCCTTTTTTTCCAGTTGGATGATGCTTCACTTCAGCTGTACAAAGATGGTGATTATGGAACATACCTGGATTTGGAAGCCTCCATAAGTGAACAGCATGAAGAATTCGAAGGTTTCCACGAAAAGTAAGTTTTCTCTCAAAAATCATATAGAATTTATAAGTGTAATATGCTGATTTTCTCTCTTCCAAACAAAAAATAAAACTATTCTTTATTGGGAACAAAATCTTAAAATACATAAAAATAACACATTAAATTTAATTATATTAAATTAAATAAATATATTTTTAATTAAATTATTAGAATCTTTGCAAAGGAATATATATTATAAATGAAATGATTTTAACTGACTACCTTGCATTGGAAAAATAAATTAAGAACAAGAAAATTTTCGGCTCAAGTGGGACTTGAACCGATTTTTTCTTGTTATTGATTTATTTTTCCAATCCGAAGTAGTCAGTTAAAATAATTTCATTTATAACATTAAATATATACAATGGCACAAAGTGTTACAAAAAACCTTTATTACGAAAGAGTTTTTGTTATAAAAGAAGTAGAGAGATGCTTATTTCTAAAGTGCAAATTAGTACGCAAAGTTGGAAAACTATAAGGGTTTATTGTACAATTATTTACAGAGTTAAACATCTCCACTGTATAGGTCTGCTGTATATCATTTAAATTGCGCTATTGTGTTTATAACTTGTTATATGCGGAAATGTTTAGAGTGATTTGTCAGTAAACACAATTGGTTGATTAATAAATATTAGAGTGTTGTATGAAGAGAAGGAAACTATCAATTACCTCTTGAAGGTTAAGTGAAAAATTCCTTACACCTTTCCTATTATACTTTACCTAAGGTAGTATATGTGCATGTAGAAAATAGAGAATTGGAGACTAAAATTTATGAAAGATTAAAAGAAATATTATTATTTATTTTATTAGAAATAGCGTAGGCCCATGTTAGACGTACACAGTTTGTAACTATGGAAATAATTTATTTCGTAGTATATTCATTCTTCAATCTATAATGAAGTAAACCATTTTAAGATATTGTTCTATATTTTTAAATTAAATTATTAGAAGCTTCGCAAAGGACTATATTATAAATGAAATGTTTTTAACTGACTACTTTACATTGGAAAAATAAATTACGAACAAGAAAAAAAAAGAACTCGCGGGTTCGAGTCCCACTTGAGCCGAAATTTTTCTTGTTCTTAATTTATTTTTCCAATGTAAAGTAGTCAATTAAAAACATTTCTTTTATATTGTTTAATACATCATTTTGTTTTATAATCATATCAGACTATCTTATAATGCAATTATTTTCATAATATATAAAAAATGTTAATAAATTTTAATAATGAACGTAATGAATCACGGTAGGAATTTGTGTAGATCTTATAAATGATCATTTATGATCCTTATAAGGTGACTAAAGGTTTCGGAAGTACAATCCTTATGCTTTACTGAAATCTGAATAATGCTAATGTAACGTTTTATTTCCAGCCGCAAGAATTCCATTGTTCTTCGTACTCAACTGTCTGTACGAGTTCACACAATAATAGGTAAGAAGAACAAAGAACATTTCGATAAAAGTCAAAATGATTGAAAAATGAAGATTTTGGTTATGTTTCAATATTTATTTTCCCGTGCTTTAAACAAGTTGATTCAAAGTTATTAACATAAATTTAAACATATAACTTACATTATTAGATTTTAACATTTTATTATTGCCCAACCCGCTTTGAAGTTCGAACATTACATGTTCTCATTATCTACTTGTACTCATAAAACTTTCTTCAATCATAATTGATTTCTGTCAATATTTTTCTCACACTAAAATTTGTTTATTACTCTGTACTACATGTATCTTTCTACTGCTTGGTATTGAGACAGAAGGTTCATATTTTATTACTAGTGAGCCATTTAGATTATTCTAATATAAGATAATTATAATTTAATTTGCCTTAATCTGAAACACTAAAACTTATTAATATTGCAATTTTAATTTATTGAATTTTGTGCTTTATATTGTGTTTTACAGAATGAAATATTTCGTTTTAAAACAAAGTCATTCATGTTTTCTTTATTTGCTGTAAAAATTACCATTGATATATTTTCATATACAAATTTTATGATAAATGCTAATTATATGCTGATGTCGTTTTATTTCCAGAAAAACTTTTAACATCCGAAGGACGGGAACTACGTCGAGCCCTATTCTCACTCAAGCAAATATTCCAAGTAAGTTGAACGGTTTCTAATTACCAGGACATTACTTTGTTAACTTAATTTTTTAAATTCTACAGGAAGACAAAGATCTCGTCCATGAATTTGTTCAAAATGAAGGTTTAGCATGTCTTATGAAAGTAGGAGCAGAAGCTGACCAGAATTACCAGAATTACATACTCAGAGGTACGTGCAGAATATGCTGGAAATGTTTTCATGACATTGAGGAAAATATACGTGTTCTCATATAAATGTTACCGTCAACACTATGTCATTCACATCGTAAAGTTAATTTAATTTCTTTTCATTTTTGGTATTAAAATGAAGGTTAAGTCAGAAACATGTAAAATAAAGAAAAACCTAGATATCAACTGAATATTAATAGTCCGCATTTTTATTAGATGACTATGGAATATGAGATAGAAACGAGAAAATAAGATTGTCAGCTCATTATAAACAACTATTATCTGGATTGTTCAATTCAAAATGCTGATAGAAAGAAAACTTAAAGGGTTACCTGCAGATAATGAATTTGCGGTTTTCTGTTATTTTTCTTGTACCTTATATTATTAAAGAATTTTTGTAAAAAGTTTGACATTTTTAACCCAACGGATCAAGAAATATTTCTGTTTATATCGTCGATAGATTTTCCACAAGGTAGCACAAATCCACCTGCTAAATTTCTCTGCCTTGCGAAAATACGCAAAGTATTCGCTGAAAAACACATATCAGAACACATATGAGCAGGGAAGAAGACCAACAGATGGAAAATATTAAAAAGAGGAAAAATATACATAAAAATTATGAATATTTACGAATTGGAATATGTAGCATTCAAGTAGAAATATTATTCTTATGCCTCTATAAATGTTCCTTTCATACGTCATTTAAAACGTACTCAAGAGATTCAGTTGTCTATTAATGTAAAATATGAAAAGTGGTTATGAGCAATCTCATCTCAGCTGGAGTTCTGCTCGAAAAATAAACAAATGAGAATTTGAGGTCGTGTTTGACTTAAAATACACATTAAGATTACTAACCATGTTCCACTGGTATTACATAATATTGAAATAACGTTTCTTTTTCCAGCTCTCGGTCAAGTGATGTTATACGTAGACGGTATGAACGGCGTAATCAGACACAACGCCACAGTGCAGTGGTTATACACATTAGTTGCAAGTAGATATCGTTTAGTGGTGAAAACAGCTCTGAAACTTTTATTAGTGTTTGTAGAATATACAGAATCGAACTGTCTCCTACTCGTCCAAGCAGTGAAATATGTAGATGCTCAACTAGGAAGACCTGCATGGAATAATGTGATGAGACTTCTGCAGGAAGGTGATGCTTCCGACACAGAACTTCTAGTTTTTGCAATGACGTTAGTGAATAAGACATTGAATGGACTAAGTGATCAGGATTTGTATTACGATCAAGTCGATGCCATGGAAGAGCAAGGAATGGAACGAATTGTCAACACGTAAGTTCGTGTTACTGAGGATTTTATGCTGCCTTCAACATAGAAACACCTTTTTTATGTTAATTAAATTCAAAATCAAGTGAAAGTTAAAAAAAATCAAAATCACTTTAACGTATTAGTAAAAGGTATAATGTTTTATAGTGATGTAACCTACCTGAATCTTTTTACTCTAATGAGTTTAATATCTACACTTCTTACTCTAAAATATGAAACACTAACCAAGGGTATATAAACACGCAAATAACAATTTTTTTTAGTTTATAATGATCCTTTATTTCTATTTCTTTCATTGGATTACAATAGTAAGATATTAGTCCCACCAAACATTAGGAGTTTATCGGTAGGTTCATTTTTTTTAAATAATAAGAAAGATTACTCTAAATTTGTACAACACTAAAAAATAATAATAACTAAATATGTCCTATATTGACTTAATATTGCTTGTTTTGAACATAGTATTGCACAAACAATTAAATTTTGTTCCATTTATTGATGAAATTAATTTTTTTTTTAAAGTTTAAAAGTAAATCACTCACACATCATATTCACTCATCACATTCACACGTTTTGTACATAATTCTACCTCACACACAATCACACACTTATAAAACGCTCATTATCAAATGCAGGAATATCGGATTAAGTTTACATTGCTACGATCTGTTTATTTTCATACTGCTATTCTGTGTAGATTGAGGAAGAACTTCTTCAGCAAATAATTCCTCCACAGAATAATTCCAGTCGTATTCCAGTCGATGAAGCAACAAGAGCAGCTGAAGAAGCTCGACTCAATGCCGAGATTGATAGGCAAAATGAAAGAATTAGAACACTCAGCATTAGCAGAGAAGGTAAATAATAACTTAAAATTATCAGGGAAAGTAGCTTTACTGCTATATTAGAAAATATTTTTTTTATAGTTTTCTGTGCCCATATATTATTTATAAATATTTCAGAGAGTATGTACATTGCCATTATGGGGTTAGTATAAAATATCTTGTGTTGGCAGAAATTCGGTATTACAATTAGCACATGTATCTTGAATGTATTTCAGTGCTGTAAAAGTATTTTTTGCATTACTGTATAAGGTACTGTAAAACAATTCACTGTTATCTTGAAAAAGCTGCGTAGTTATAATATTTGAAATGATAATACTTATTTCAGTTCCAGTCATTTTATGCTGTCTGTGACAATAACTGTAATATAGAGAAAAACTTAATCACTACCTGGCTAATCATTACTGTGATATTTCCGTTTCTCGTCATTCTCTAAATTTCAATTTTATCTTAATTATAGTTACGAATGCTAACCATTTTTAAAAACAAACCTACATTAAATCAATATCATATCAGGTTTGTGTGTTTTGAGAGATCATCACAAAAATAGTATGAAGCATTTGAATATCTTGTAATAAGAAAAACAGTTTTATATTTGCAACTCTAAAATGCAGTCCAACGATTTTAAAAACTAAGAATAGATCAACGATCTGTTCTGGAAAATATTCCGAACATGGACGCCGCCATTGCAGGCAATTTCTGTTGTTGGTGACGTTTCATCCTGCATTTAGCTAGAATTGTGAATCTGGACTGTTCAGCACTTGCGCAATGGGTTCAATTCAGTAATGCTATAGTGACATAATCCACTATTTGTAATTTACCAAAATAGCCAGCCTTCAAATGTTCAGGTTTTTTGTCATGCGCAAAGTGAGCGAATGCGCATCTATTCTTAGTTTTTAAAATCGTTGATGCAGTCCATGTACTTTATGTACAGTGTAGTATAAAATTCTTTCATTATTTTTCTCTCAGCTAATTGGCTCCCTGGTAAGAAGGGTCATGTCCCAGATGGAGCATTATCAATTGGTACACTTTCAACTGATGAAAGTGCTAATATTTATTTTGGAAGAGTTCAAACTGGAGAAGGATTAATACCAGGGACAGTTACTTTGAGAAATGGAGCTTGTGGATACATGAGTAAAGGAAAACTCAAGTTTAAAGTCAAATATGAGGTAATATCTCAAGTTTAAAGTCAAATATGAGGTAATATATGTGGATATTGTGGAAGTTCAAAATTTTTTCATCAGATTATAGAAAGGATTCAATAATTTTTTTCTTCATCTTTTTATTTTTTTTATTTTCACAATGTCTTATTTACAATGCGAATTTTAACTGCAACGTTCAGAACAAGTCGGTAAACTATTATCAGTATGCTTGGAAAGGTGCATCGGTAAATTGAGAGATTTTTGTACCCTTGAGATTGCGAGATGATAAAAATTAATATAAAAAATCATATGAAATCAAAGTCGTAAAGGAAGGACCTCACTATATCTATTTAATATATTTTTAAACCTTAAATTCGGATAATTTCATTTGAGTTCGAAAGTTCTCTACTTATTTAGTTGTTTTATCTATTAACATTACTGCATAGGTATATAAATGATATTTATTCGAAAAGAAACAGCTGTAATGAATACATTTCTTATTACAAATTAATTTACTGCAAAGTATTTATTTACTTTTCAAATTTTCAAATATTTTATATAATACTACACAACAAACTGAATAATTAATAAGAAAAAATTAAGTTAGAAAAATTTAAGATTAGAGCATCCAGAACGTTCAGCTATCGGAGAGCCCATTCTTTCAAAACCGGCCATCAGATGAATTGGGGAGAAGGCAAGATTTTGTTTGCGACTGAAGATATAGCACAGCCAGAAATTTCGTAGAGTCAGTTCTCATCACAAATGAGGGAGAAAACAAATTGAATCTTACTGAAAGTGTCTGTGATCCAAAAATTTGGGAAAAGAAGATTTTACAGGAGCTCCAGAATGGATTTTGAGCATTTTGTTGGAAGGGAAATATAATCAAAATATTTTGTAAACACTTTTTTTGATAATGATATTACATAAATATCGAAATATTACCAGTTATATAGTTTTTTATTGGTCTTTATTACTTCATTTTTACAAACTTTACAAATATGAATCAAAGACCTATATGAGCTTAAACTATCTATTCAAGAAAAATTTAATAAAATATTTTTCTTTCGTTTCTTCCAGTATTATAACGTGCCGAATATGAATTGAATCCTCATGCACACTTACAACATTATACTATTTCTATAGATAGTTTTTGTGTTATTAAAATGTTTTAATAGCACAAAATATTATTATGAAAAAATATTATTATTTTATTATTCTGAAAATGTTACTTATCTTTAACTCTCTTTCTCCAGGTTCTGGTTGGTGAGCAGGAGAACTTTTCATGGTTATCCTGTGCATCAGTAAATGAATTAACTGCAGCTGCAGTTATCGGTGGTAAAAGTAAATCAGGAGAACCCATCTTTCTTGGAATTGCAAAGAATGCAAATGGTTCTTATACTTTTGGTGGAATTTATAAGTCGAAAAGAGGTTGTGTTGTTCCTTGCAACGGAAAGGAAGAGTTGATTGCAGAATTTAAAGTTCTTGTTTGGAAGTAAATTTTATTTTGTGCTTTGGAGAGCAATAAATGTATTTGTTGTAGATGTAATTTTATGGAATATGAAAACTTTTATTAGAACTTATGAGAAGTATAATAAAATATGTTTTGTCTGTATATTCTGTTGTCATGTATTTAACTTTCATTAATATAAGGCTAAAGTGGTTTATGAGTTTCTCATATGTAGTTACATTATATAGCGAAACCTGCAGATTGAGTACGCAATTTTATCAAAACGAAAGTTAATTTGATTTTTCGTAGTTTCCAAATATCAAAGGAGAGTAATTGATTGGCTTTTAAGATATCACTTAATCAAAGAAGATTTGTAAGTTACAATAACGAAAAAAATATTATATTAAACAATGTAAAAGAAAACAATTCAAATAATTTTATTTATTTTACATTATACTGTAGCTCTACATATAAGATTGATTACTTTCACTGTTTCATTTCAAAATTTTATAATGTTTAAAGTATAATTGATTAAGTAAGGTTAGTTTCCGAGTGATTCCATCAAGAAGATTGATTTCCTTAAATGAGTCTTAATAAATCTATAAGATACAATCACAATATATAATGCATATGGCTGTACTAAAGCCTTATTACATTATTGTATAAAGGTGTAATTTTAAGATATTTTTAAAGCGCTAACATTTAGAGCGACACAATTTTTCTTCATTCAGCTTGTTCTCTTGTTAGGAAATTGTTCGGTGTGAGAGTAACAACAGAAATAAAATACATAAATATATGGCTTTATTTTACAAATTAATCATTTTTTTGCACCTCTTGTTTTTCTATAGTCGCTTCATACGTTGGAGCTGATGGTACTTTATCGTCATTAACATCATTTTCCTTATCTTTATTTCCGTCAATCACTCGTCTTTTAAGTACTGGCTTTATAAAACAAGCTATAATAAAGGCTATAGCATAACAACCAACATAAAAGAAATTACAAGCATAATCACCATAATTGTTAAGTAGTTGTCGTGTAATTAAAACAAAGAGCCATGAGCACAGTGATAAGCCTGCTGAGAGAACCATTCCGGATAATCCTGCTGGTTCCGGATAAGATAATTCAACTCCGTAGTCGTATCCGGATGTATAAAATGCTACATTAAATACCCTGAAATGTTTAAAAATATATAAATATGATTTAGAAACGATTGGAAAACTGTTAGAATTGTAGAAATTGAGCCTTATTTCTCTGTAAATTCTAATATGAATAAAAAATAACCTTTACTCGTACATGTATTACACGACAAGGCTTTTCTGATGCAAAGTATTCAGTTAATCATTTATTTCACGTACTTTTTTCTGAAGCAATGAGGGCTCCGAAATCTTTATAAACAATGGTATCCCTTAGTAGCGGCAGTGGCAATTGCAGAACAAATCCTCCAAGTAAGTGTATAAATATGCCTAATTCCATAAAAAAATAGAAGAGCAATAAGGAAAATTTCATTTATATTTTAACCGTCCTAGAATTATGACGATTTTTTTCGTTTGAGAGTTCACTTTACATAATTATTATGTAGTGATTGTGATAAGCGCTGCTGTTATGCAAGCAAGAAGAATGTAGTCTAAAGTTAAATGTGTAAAAGATAAAGATACATTTTGCTTGCCTGACCCAGATAAAAAAAAATCAGCACTATACTCTGCTCGCCTACTGCCGGTTTAGGGTTCTTACCTGGTACCCTTTTAATGAAACTGGGTGAACATCAGCAGTCCTATATAGGACCTTGGTGCTTACAAAGTTAAATGTATAACTTACATTTAATAATTATGAGCAAGAAGTGTAATGTACGTATTAATTGAATAATAACTAACCGGAAAATTGAGTGCATCCGAACGATCTCTTTATTTCCGCACCGAGAAAAATCAAAAATGAATTGGTTAATTTAGCGATATTTTTCCTATAGTTCACAATATTATTATATCAGACAGAATATTGTAAAAACTGTATTATTATTATTGTAATAATGGTAAAAATATTTTTTAAGCAATAGGAAAATCTTATTTCTTTTTATAAGTACATTTTGTAAAATCAAATAATATTAACACACAAAAACTATTA
>JAQIWE010000882.1:0-18468 GCA_034698565.1 Campodea plusiochaeta
GCAGATTGTGCAATGCCGTGTAGAGTTGTTACTTTTTAGGGCGTCGTTCGATCTTTTCGCTAAATAAAACTGCAATTTTTACATTTTGGGAATGGATAAAACCTGAACATTACATTACAATCATAAATAATTATACTTTCAAAAATGAAAAATAGGCCTAAATATGAATAATTTTGAAAAAGAGTATGATCTAACATTACGGAGATTTTTTTTATATCTAAAAAAAATTTTTTTTTTTTTTTTTCAATTTAAAAAAACGTGTATCGATATCGCGATATTTTGTGGTATATCGTATCGATATTGTATCGAACCCATTTTTCAATATCGCACACCCTTAGAAACTTATGATATAGCTCTCCAGTTTCAGACACTAAAACAATTTTGCACAATTAAAATTTGACCGTACCTTTCCGGGCACCAGTGCTCCATACTGACGTCTGAGTGTTTCAATCTCGAACTTGCAACTATTCAAAGCGCTTTTCAACTCATACAGTAAAACCATATCATTCCGCAATTCAATAAAATTCGTACAAATCTCCTCTGTCAAAACTGGATTAAACTCGATATTTAACTAAATATTCAATGGCTTTCATCTTCTTCTGTCCGATACTCGACGGTAGTTTCATTCTTTGTGATCGTACCGAGATGAAACTGCCCTTGAAATCGGGGAAATTAATTCCTGTAGTTGTTTCCAAACTCGAGCTGTCGATTTTGGTTGTTCGAGATGGCCGCTGGATTTTTTTCTTGCCGGCTTTTTTCTCAGAGGGGCGGTTATTAGTTTTTGGGGGCTTGGGTCTTAAGATCACGTTCACGCTTCTATCTTGCATAGTTCAGAGAGCAACATTTGCTCCTCCTCCATCTGAAAAGGGAAAAATGAATGATTAACAAAGAATCTCAGCTTACAAGAAAAATCTACAGCAATCCTGTTTTTATCTCAAAAGAATATCTAAAATAGAAACACAATTAAGAATTTACGATTTAAAACTTTATATTTACTGACATTATAAAATATAATGATTGTGCAATAGGCTAAAAGTTAATTTTTGCATTTGTATATTATAATCTTGAATGATCTTTGACAATATTTTTCCACTGACTTTCAGAAAAATAATGACCATGATTTTTTTAAATAAAATGAGGAAAAAGCAGTCAAGCACCACAATATTGGTGTTTGGAACAAAACACCTCTCTCAAAAAATATTTGGTGGAAAAAGGGGCCAAGCACCAAAATTCATGGTGCTTAGCCCTTTTCTACAAATATTATTTGAAAAACTTAAGACATAATGCTTTTGCTCCAAATAAAAAGGGACCAAGTGCCAGGATGAGTTCTTCATTCTACCTGAGAGGTAAAACTGAAAATATTCAAATTTTGACTAGCCCTGTCAATTAAGCGTGAAATGATACATAATATATCCAATTTATACCAGATTTCAACTGTAATAGGGTCAGGAATGCTGTAATATACATTTTGATTTCAGTTTTTTGGCTCTCCTGAACAATTTTCATTTCAATGGTGCTTGGCACCTTTTTCCTCTACAGGGGCGATATTACTTTTTGCTCTGTTTTTTATTCTACCTGTGTGTGTTCAGACTTAGTCCCTATAATATGAGAATTTTTTCAAATTAAGTACTTGTACATTAAAAAACTGTCATGTCACAATATATTAGGAAAAGAAGAGCATTGAAATCCAATATCGATGTGAATAAATTTTTATGGGTCAGCACTGTAACAGTCTAAGCACAAAGATAGAATCTGAACTGTATAGAAATGATATATCATTAAGTATGATTATTTTTTGTAAATGTAAAGTAATATTTAAAGCATTATGTCTTTAAAACTATGGTCTGTTATGAGAAATATTTTTTTTTTCGTTTTTCATGCAGAGGAATTTATTTGCTGTACAGTAGTACCTATTTGTTCTTTCATTATGGTCAAATGACTGTACTTAAAACTAGTATTTTATAATGTCAACTTTTTCAGATCTTTTGTTACAATGTGATTCCAGTACTCACTTTGGTTTTGAATTTCTGTTTCTTTTTTTTTTCTATTCCATAATTCTAGACAAATTAGTTATAATTTTATTGTCATAATATATAAAGCAGGTACCTGCATACATTGTCTATTAAATTTATCAGCATTTTTGGGTCAATGCAATGTTTAAACATTCACTTGATACACACCCATATTGTCTGTTCCCATTCTTAAGTCGACTTTCCACGATATCTTTCACATGTGATGAAATTCATTCATAAAATATTTTCTACCTTTTTACAAAAACATATTTTTTTTGCATATAAAAAATTGAGCCTGCTAATTTCCAATACTTGTAGTATGGATGATGGGCAGGGGTATGTAAATTTCGCATTTATTATTATTTGGTAATTTAGCACTGATTGTGGCCATTGAATAATTATTTTCATTCTTTTCGAATTGTTTTTGTATTAAATACTTGACAATCAGGGGAAATGGAATGCTATCTGAATAATTCATCAAGCTCAATAAAATGGATTTGCTATGATTTTATTTAAAAAATACTAGAAATTTTACGTCATTCTGTATTTGACCATTATTTTTGAGAATTTCATTGTTAAACATACAATATTGAAATATTTCTCTAGTATTTAGCACTTACTGTAGGTTTTCGCCTTTATTAGCTAATATAAAACTCAGGTTTAAAAAACCTGTTTTCTAGTTCTTAAGGTCATAAAACATGAAGATAGCTGAGAAAATCGCTGATGCGAAATTTACGTACCGTACCCCTAATGATGGGCATCAGCCTTTAAGGTAGTTTATAGATTACAGTAGTTTGTTTTTCATAATTTTTTTATTCCTTTCAGGTATGATTATAACCCTGAAGAACTTGTATACAAGCATGAAGATCTGATATATTATTTAAACAAACAAAACTCAATGCTTTTAAAAGAAGTTCATAATTTAAGAGCTGAGATTGGAAGAATGTGATCTTTTTGTATTTTAATGATGCCAACATTTTATAATGAAATTTGTTACATAGCTCGATAAAAATAGTACAGTATGTTTTTATTAATAAATTTTATGATAACATTTTTATAATGCATTTTTGTTTCTCTGTTTTGACAAATAGTACCTAGTTACAATTATTTTGGAGAGAAAAATTGAGGGGAAAACTATGTGATTGCTTTTGGAAAGGAAAGATTAATACTGTATGGAGAGTTTTGCTTTTATATTAAATTTTTCTTTTGTCATTAATTAATAATACCCGGGTACTGTTTTTTTTTTAATGTTCGACAAATTTAATTAACTGAATTCTTTGTACATAAACTGTTGAAATGATTGTTAAAGTGAAAAATGTCTTAATAATTAAACTTGTTCTAGTCTGCAGCTTGGGTTGCTGCCCTCCCAGGATCCAGCCATCAATGGTTGATAGTTTCATCCTGGAAGGACAGCAACCGAAGGTGCGGAATAGAAGAACATACCATATAGCTTACGAAATTACTCAATATATTAGATACGAAAAGATATCAATAAAAAAACAAGCGTGTGGAAATCTATACACACGAAAAGAATTGATTGCCAAAAGCAACTGATTACAATATTAAATAAAAAAAAATACATATTAAGTAAAAGAATAAAATTCTAAATGAAGCGATAAACGTGCCCACCCTCTGTCAGAAAATCCTATCCCCTCTGTCAGAAATAATTCTTCATAATATATGCTGGAAGTGCTTAAAATTTATATTCTAATTTCTGAATTTATTCCGGTGTTATAAGATATTGTTACAAAAAGCTGATAGGTCTTTCCACATTATACTGCTATAAAATTACACTGAATATTACAGGAACCCAGGATTCAACAATCTGAGCATTTATTATTTACCCTTGATATCCACAAACGGGAACTGCCTTCAGATGTTCATAACAGAATTGCAAGGATATAGGAAAATTGTAGGATCACAGTTTCAACCCACTAATACGTCTCATCAAGCACACCAGGATAGTTGTTACGATTACCCACATTTATAATAATGGCGAAATATCAGGAACGTTCCTGTTTGCGATGATAGTCTATAATTATGATAGTGACACCCCCCCCCCTCATAAACAACCATTTTACGATTTTATTCAATTTTTTTCCAAGGTTTTTCTTGTAATAATATAGCATAAGAATCTTTTAAAAGCACAATAGCTTCGAAACGTTTGGCACATTTTAAAAATAGATTGCCGTATCTATACAAAAATGTGATATCACAATCATATGAAACAATTTTAGCATTTAAAAGTTTTTGCCGTTGATTTTTTTTAATGGAAATTTTCTTGTTTCAACATACAAATTATGACTATCTGCACTAGTTAATATATGATTTTATTCTCGAATTTATTATTAACAATGGTCAGATTATTGGAGAAGAAAGGAGTTTAGAAATTTGGACGAGCTTATACAGCATTTAAACGTTAAAGGAGAATGTATAAATATGAGCTGCAGTAAGTCCGATCTCAAAACTTTAAAATTTTGTTTGAGGAGACTCTGTTCAATGCTGATGGCTACTATAAGGAGTGCTATACAGCAGATTATCTTTCGAATGGGGTATACGTATTGTTTCTTTCAGTCAAAAATATAACTTATTTAACACACATTTTTACATAAAAGCCGTCCTCTAAAATCATAAGGTGCTTCCCCCCCTCCTCCCCCCGCTCATGGTTCATTGCTATATGACATGGGGTTCTAATTACAGTAAACAAAAAATATCCGTAAAATTTCAACTTCACTGTAAATAAATTATCAAAGGACATTACTTGAACATGTCAAGTGTCATCACAGTATCATTTTGTTATATTGAATATTAAAATACATTGCAAATACAGTAGATAAATTTATGTCTGATATATGTTACTTTGATCTTTACAGTCCTGTTTAACGTTAAATGCCTTTCTCTTGCGTGTGACTGCCTGAATTACTACATTTTTAAAATGTTGTACATGATTGTATTTAGACTATATGTATTATATTTATCGCTTTTTATTATGTATTGTTTAAAAGTGAGTGCTGCTGGTTACGGAACATAACAACTCAGACATTTGCAAGCTGATAACTTACAGGTAAGTACCTTATTTCCATTTTAAAATGTTTTTTTTTATTCTTTAATTCTTGGAAATAGATAGTATTTAATGGAATCATAGTTCACCTTAGAATAACAACAGTTTATGTTAATGACAAGATAATAGATATTTATTTCTTATGCGAGATAGCGAAATTCCATGAACACGCGCAAAGGCGCCGACTTTCTGGAAGTTCAGGGGGGCTGAAAGCATTGTAATACGGAAGCGTCGCAGATCATCCGAGAAGTGCCACCATGGTTGGCGCGACCGAGAAAATTTTTAAAAAGTTGTGGTTAAAAACTGTCTATTTCAGACAATTTTTATTGATTTTTCGTAAATATTCGGTCTAAAATTTCCAATATTTTCTTAGTTTTTATTATTTTTTGCTTTGTTTTCTATGCTTTCTGTCAATTACCACGACTGAAGGTGTATACGACAAAATTTTTAAACTGAAAATTAATTTTTAATATTGATTGCTCTTATTTTAGTCAAATTTTGTCATTTTTAAGATTACAAATTCACAATTGTTTCAAATAACAACAATTTCAGAGTGTTATTAAGAAAATTCTGAAAGAAAGAATTTTTAATTTTGCTATAATTTTTTTTTATATATATAGAATATCAGGGGGGGGGGCTCGGGTCCCCGTGTACTAAACGCCATTGCACACGCGGTAATTTAATTTTTTTATTGTTTCCATAAGGTTTAGATTCCTCAACCACTGTCTTGTCTGCTGATTTTTTTTATAATTCCTCTCCTTTAGTTTTGCCTGCCTGACCAATTTGCCTTATATCGTATTATAAATTTATAATTACAGGAACCTCTTAAGTATTCATCGGAGTTGGTAAATATTTTTCGGTGGGTCATGGACCAACCAAAATTTAATTTTTGTAGTGACCCACAGATCCACCATGTTCTACATCTGATTCACCGATAAAACTTAATTATGCAGGGTGTGCAAAAAAAAAAAAAAAAAAAAAAAATGGCACCACTTTTTGAAATAGAATATTTTCTGAAATGTTAACGCTAGAGACTGGATGTAAAATACATTGGAAAGAGAATCTTCTTCTTTTTCTAAAAATGTATGGTTTTGTAATAATCCGAGCCGTAGTACGCCCGATACGGCCTGATAACTGAGAAGAATCCCAAATAAAAGTTGTCAGCAACAGTACAGCACTAGAAATTTGGAATTTGTTAGGTAAATGCAACAACGAGACTAAAAAATATTTTTAATAATGTCTTATTTTGATCTTTATTAGCAATGATTGACTGCAATATGCATCAGAATTTCTTACTAGTCTTCGAAATAACGTCCTATGAACAATCTCTATCCTTGACAAGTTCTCCGTTTCAGGTGGATTGCATTTTGGAAACCATGAAAATATGGTAATATGAAGAATTACAGGCTGCTTATTATTAAACAAAAATTTGTTAAATCATAAATATTTATAAAAATATTGTTTTCTGCTAATTTTTAGCTTTACAGAAAAATTAAGATTTTTCAATATACTGTGATTAGCAACACTTATTTGGTGTACTTTTTAGTTATAAGGCCGTAGCAGTCGTAATACGGCTCGGATTACTATGAAACCACATATTTTCAGAAAGAGTGGGCAGTTAGGGTAGGGGGGGGGGGGGGCATTGGGCTAGGTTGGTCCACCCTATATATTTCAAAATCACGTCTTATAATGAAAATATATTTGCTGTTTCGAGTTTAGTGCACCATTTACTTGGAATATACAGTATATTAGTCTGAATATTCATAAAGTTTCTACCAACTGTTTTTAATGACATTGAGACTAATTATAAAGAAATCTATAAAATTAATCTTAGTGGAACAATTTTAATTGAATGTACGTAAACGCTTTTAAAGTAACATATTCCATTAAATGTTATCAGTGACTTAGAAGTATTTTAATGAATTATTAAACTTTTTTCCCCATTTAGATAATCTCGTATAATATTGGAAATTGTAATACTGTGTGAGACAGATTGGTTTGAAAGAGAAGTATTTGTAGATCAGCAACTCTTATTATTAAAGAAAAGTATTATGCATCGAAGTTTAAATATGTTTCAACGTATAAATGTTCGTCCAGATGCAAAAAATAGAAAACGAAGAAAGGTTACCAAACATAATGAAAACAAGTAAGATTAGAAGTGTCTCTTATGATCATTGAATTAAAGGGGTATTTTTTTCCTGCGGGAAACTATCTTTTCCAACACAGCTTATCTGTCTCCAGGGAAAGCGAGTACAATAGAGAACAAAGAAAGTAAAACGGGAGTTGTGTGTTGGAAAAGATGGCTTCTCCCTTTAAAAAATACAGGTTTAATATTCCATGAAATATAATATTTATTATTTATTGTTAACGTGCGTAGATTTAATGAAAAGCAATATTATGCAGTTTTATTATATCTTTTCTCAGTTGATAAAAAGTAAATATACTAGTAAAAACTTTTCTAACGCTTTTTTCAAAGTTATATGAAACTTTCCTATAAACGGATAAACGCCACAGTTTATTTATTTTTACGATTAGTCCCGTCCGGTGAACTTAATTTTTCCAACAAAATATCATATTTATTGTGAGAAATAAAAAAAAACTTAAATGTATGATAAAAAGAGAAAAATAAAACTGTCCATGAACGATAAATATTGCCTGAAATGAGAATTACGTTTTATCTCTACATAAGAAAATTCCTTTTATACAAAGCAGGCAGAGCAGCATATTTAAACGATATAGTCAAAAAATTTAATCTCTTTCATCAACTATTGTATATTACGCTTTTATATTGAACACCGCTAACAGTAATTTTTATAGGAATATTACTTTAATACATTTCTATAAAGCATACGATATATTCTTAATGATTAACCTGCGGAAGCACGTCATCCATATTTGAAAGTATAAAATAAAATCAAGAAATTCCTTTTGATATTAAAATACTTTTGATATGTATACAAGTTAACAAAATAGTTTGCAAGTTTTGAGTTAATGCTAATTGTGATAAATTAACTATTTGGAATAGATCACTTTTTATTTCTCTATAATGATGTTGGCACCTTTCAGACTGCCGGAAGTTTTTGGTTTTAAGGGGAGATCAGTGTCAAAAACAGTTGGCAGACCGTTTGATACGTGTAGATACTGCTGTAAACGTCGAAGAAGAAATTATCTACAACTGCAACAAAAACTTTTACGTTTGGCAGAAATTGATCGAGACGAAGTGATCGGTCCTCGAAATCCAACTAAAGTTCAGTTTAAAGAAGTTGAGAAGAAAATTCTTCCTGAAATTCCTGTACACGCTGTGCTCTGGACGACAAAATCTCTTGCGTTTCACATTGCTGCGGGATTATTGGATCCAAAAGATCCAGCCATTGGTAAGTATTTTGAAAATATTAAAATGTATCTTTCTCTCTCTGTGTATTTTGGAAGTTATGATAAAAGTTTTTTATTCAATTGACTTGATGAATAGTTTGAGAAATTTGACTTTCTCTCTCCCAAATATTTACGTAAACTTTTAGATTCAATTAATTATTGTTAACCTCATCCGATAGTTAAAAAATTTTATATAGTAAAACTTAATAAGAAATTTTCTACTTTCTTTGCCTTTATCACAGGAATAGAAAAAAAGGAAAGGTGTATTAATTTCTTTCTTTCTTCATCAATATATTAAGTTTATATACTTTTTTTTTCTTAATTATGATAATAACAGAAAATTGACTTAAATTTGTTACACATCAGTTAATGACTATTAAAAATTATTAACTGATGTGTAAAATATCTTGAGATAATAAATTGTGAACTATAAATACACGAGTGAACATTAGGGAATTTTTAATCATCGCTGTAAAATAAAAACCGATAAAAACTGTTTGGAATTATAAAGTTCAAAACTGTTTTCAGTTCACGCTGTGCTTGTTATTGGTAAATGGAGAGCTTTGGAATTATATGAAGAAACTCGTCAGATTGAATCCACGGGAGGACTTCTCCATTTCGTAAGTACCGTACATATAATATTGTGTTAAAAACAGAAACTTTACACTATTTTATTCTAAAATCTATCAATATTGTATACGGAAAAGGAATATGTTCAATATTTTATGTTTCTCCAGCTAAGGAATTGTTATTATATCATTTTACTTAATGGTATTTCGAATCTAAAAGTTGAGTTTTCGTGTTCCTTTTCTTTTCTCACGATGTCAATGCACATGAAAACTGTACTTTTTCTGTCACAGCGGTTTTTAGATGAGACCTGCGGCGAAGCGCAAAAAGCATCTATTGTACTCGGTATGTCCGTCCGTTTGTCTGTCTGTCGGAAAAAAGAGCTCCTAAACGGCTAGAGATAGGTATAGGGAACCATATATTTATTCGAGGGGCGATTTATACTGATTCCAAAAATGGTTTGATTTTTAAAATTCGACCGAAATTCGGCGAATATCAAATCGGTCAATATTTCACGAATGTCGAGTCGATATATGAAATAACGGCCACATCTGTAGGTATAGGAACGTACATAGTAAAAGTTATCAGTAATATACTATCATGTCACATATTAGTTTTCGAGTTGATCGATCGAACTTTGACGACTATCGAATCGATAATATTCCGATAACTGTTAGAGATAGGTATAGCAAACTATATAAAACAATAATTCGAAGGACTATTTATTCCGATTCTAAATAAGTGTCAATTTTATGCTTCATTTCTTTCAATGTTTTCATAAAAGCACTGGTCTGTATGATCGCATCTTTATTAACGCAAGCAGCGTTTAATTCTACTTGTTCATTATTGTTTTATTACGAAGTAGTCGACCCAAGAGTCAAACAGTTATATTTACAAAACGTTGAAAAGTCATGCAGAGTCATACAGTGAGTCTCATATAGTCAGAACTCACAACTCGGAAGAAATATTCTAAATCATAACAGAAAATTATCTTTTATAACTTAACTAATATACAAAAAACAGAAAAGCATCAGAAAGAAAGTTTCTGTGGTTAATCTGTACAAAAGACGAACTCTAACAGATAAATCCATTACCGTAAAAATTCTGAGCGCTGATTCTGATGGATCGCCTAAATCCAAAAGTGATATAAGAATGCATTTATACTCAAGCAGAGCATAATTGTGCGAAATTACAAAATATCCTTTAACCCTTCCAGTCCTGATTTAATTTGTGCAGATAAAAAATATTTTTTTAGAATTTTGTACTCAATGGGGGCATAAATAATACTTGCATTAAATTTTTTTGTGTCATGGGTCATAAGATCTGTAACACTAAAAGGCACACACAATCATCTGCCATTGAAGATCTCAGGTTATCAAGAATTATTTATAATAAAGCCATTTTATATTATAATTATCCTATATCATGTTGTATAACCTATATAAAAATGATATACTTTTATCTACATAATGTAATAACAATTATAATTAACATTTATAGACTATCAAATATAAATTTAATTAGTTCAGGGTTATAAATTGTAATAATTAATTAATTAGTTATCAATTAATTAAAAACGTAATTGATGAGAAATTAATTAATTATCAGTCATATATAATTATCTTTGACGAAAATGTTTTTTCAGCCTAAAAAAATATACACATTCACAATCTACGAGCTCAGCAGTGACATTAAATTCATGAGTTACGGCACTGTAGAATAGCCCTATGAATATTCCGAAACTTTTTCAGAAGAACGTATTATGCGGTAAAGACCCCAGCATATGGTGGTTGTATGGAAAGGGCCACAAAAAAGGATTAAAATGTGCGACAATGTTCTTCTCCGATATTCTTATTTGGTTTCATTATTATAAAACTAAATTATTATGTTATACTGAAAATTTTTATTGTTTGAATTGTACTTTCAGAATAGTTGTGTTCGTCGCTCAGCAAAAGAGGTGTTCTTTCACTTGCTAAGTATAAATGTCTTCATACCAAAACTCAAGATTAGTTTGGCTCTTGATAAACGAGTCTCCAATACATTGAACTTCAGGTAACATAATTATAATTATATATATATATTGTTGCATGGAAGCTACTGGCTTGGGTTATGTGATTCATATTTATATGAGAGTTCTTCCGCCAGTGAAAGATTTAGTTTTTTACGATATTTCGACGTAATATCGTAAAAAACGAAATCTTAACTAATAGGAGCAACACGTTTGTGATATTTAATTACTATCAAAAGTGATATTATTGTTATAATAATAAAACATTTGTAATGTCATGGGATACAAGCATGGCTTACATCAATAAAACCATTATTCTATTCATGCTAAATTCTAGTTTTAAATATTCATTAGTCCAGTAATTCTTATCCCAAAGAAATGGAAAATAGTTTTTTATATATCAAGATTATTTAAAATGTTGTAATTCTGAATTTGAAGAAAATCTTACTTTTATAGGAGAATTAAAGATCGAGGGAAATAATATATTTAAAAGTAGAAAATCATTTAATACAAAAAAATATTATTCCACAGCATATTTTCACTACATTAAAAAGTCAATATAGTTATATTCACTTTAAAGTTTCGTTATGAGATTTCTTAGTACAATATTTCTAATAATAGTTTTTGTTTCGTATTTCTTGAAGGACCACCTGGAAAAGTTATCTGGTGTCAATTTACAGTGGATTTCTTAATTTCTCCAAGAGTTATTCTGCAGTTGAAAGATAAATCACCCAAATGAACGAAAAATGGATCGAAATTTTCTTGTGTTTTATTGAATTGGCTTTGTGAATTTTCTTCATTCACGTTTTTTTTTTCTTTTTCTTTTTATGAAAATGTTTACCTCTATTTTACTTTTGGAGTCATTTTTATTGTATGTTTTCTTATGGTAAACAATAAAATCATTTTGTGACCATGATTTAGTAGTTTCATTTTTGCATGTGATACTCCAGAGGTTGACATTAATGACAATTTATGATTAATAATTAATGACAATAATGTCGTACTAAAACATATTTAAGGACAGCTTAACTTATGTTGATCACTTTGGCTGTTTTTTTTCCTTCAATCTGGGAGTTTCTTTCAGACTATTATCATGAAAAAAAAGATGTGTAAATATTTCAGTGATATTTTGGTTTAATCACTTGATTATTCTCTTTCTCTCTAAATTCTATTACTGATAACTGTAAGTTATGAAGTGTGCGAGGTACAGGGTGCGCCAAAAAATGGGACACGTCATCTTCATAATGTAATAATTTCTGAAATATTGGAGCTAGAAAGATGAAATCAAAAGCACATAAAAGTTTATCTTTTTACATTTCTGATAATATATGATTTTATGACCATTCATATTTTATTACAGCCTGTAATTATGGTCTTTTTAAGAAAACTACTTTTTGACTTAGTGTGCTCGACATTTTATGTTGCAACAATTTACTACAGCTAAATTATTAAAAGGGGTAGAGCAGCAAAAAAAAAAAAAAAGAGACCAAAAATGAAAAATATTGTGTATGGAATGACATTATTATAATCAGAAATACAATAAATTTATATTACTTTAAGTATTGCCACTATTTAGCTGAGAAACCGAGAAAAACATTGAGGGTCTAAATTTCCGTAATTATCAATGTACACGGATTATTTTGCATGGGAGGCCGTGTCTGTCGTTATGTGTTACGGCTTATTATCAAAGTATACATTTTCAGAAAGCGAGCAACATTTTTATTTCAACTTTCTAACTTGCCAAGTGTCTCATTTTTTGGTCCACCCTGTATGTCCTCTCTGAAATCTGAAGTTTAGAGATTTTAACAGTAAGTTTTTTTATATACTAAACCAATAATTCTTTCTTATTTACAGATATTATCATACTGGCTTTAGTAAAAGTAAATAATTATAATAATATTATTGTCCAGAACTGGCAACTTATAATCACACTTCAATATTATAATTATCAATAAATTTTATTATCAGATTTTATGAATGAATTTGTAAGGTTATCTGATTAAATCAATAAAAAAGGGTAATTTAAATATTTTTATTACTAAACAAAGCAGTTATACGCCCAAACACTTTTACTATACAAAACGCGATAACTACTGCGTATATTACAGAAGGTAACATTTTATTGTGTTGAAGGAATAAAGAAATTACTTCTAAAGGTTTCATTTTCGTTATGAAATTTCTATTTCCATTATTCAAAAAACCAATATAAATACTATCTAATCTGAAGCAGATACTTTGAAGTAAATTACTTCGTTAATTAAAACAACGCATTAAAGGGTTACTTTTAGATAATGAATTTCCTGTATTCTGTGATTTTCCTGTACCTTATATTAATAACGAATTTTTGCAAAAAGTTTGACATTTTTTGACCTAACGGATCAAGAGATATTTCTGTTTATATAGTCGATAGATTTTCCACAAGGTAGCACTAATCGACCTGCTTCATTTTGCTGCCTTGCGAAAATATATGCAAATTATTCGCTGAAAAACACTTATCAGAATGGGTGCTCGATCCTATACTAAATGGATAACATAACTTTTAACTAATAATATAATCAACACAAATCCTGCCCTAACACGAATCACGAATCCAAGAAGCAATAAGAACCCTAACTTATACTAGGGTGAATGATATTTTCAAATGTACCGCCACTGATGATGTATCCTACGAAGCATACTACCGATATGGCACACTGAAAAGGAAATTGGCAACACTGGTCAAGGCACTTTAATGGTGGATCAGAAACCAAATAAGTTATTGAATCATTGTTGTTAACCAGTTTAGATAAAGCATCTTGAACGCAACAGGGTAGTTTATTCATCTTTTATGGTAAGTAAATATCACGTGAAGATTATACACCATCTTCTTGATTAGATATCCACATTTAAAGTGATTTGTTCACAGCTTATTGGTACGTGCCTCGTGATTGTGAGCATTTGTGTAGCCTACCTTATCCAGTATCCTTGAAAAAATATTAGGAAAGTAAAAGTTTTTTATAGGACAAAAGAAGACCTTGTTTTTTGTTCAGGTCTTTTCGTCTGTAATGAACTAGGCATCATAGACTCTTTAAATAGTCAAATTAAATTTAATAGAAGCTGTTAAGACAGTAACTTCGAGCCCTGATATAATACAGTTTTCATCCAGCATCATGATTCATGAATGGATTTCTTGATCTCCAAGCAGTCCTGCAAATTGGTTAGATGGCAGCAGCATAGGCAACAACCGACACATGAGTGATTTTGTGTCACTAAAACGGCTGCACTTTGGAACGGGGCAACATCAAGGGTTAGGTCAGGTTTTGTAAGCTTACAATAGGTTTCTGTAGATTAGGTATGATAGGGTAGGTTTGGATATGCCAGGATAGGTCAAAATCATTCTTGGATACATTTAATATTCATTTTAGATAGGTCACATAACATTAGGTTGCACCGTTCCAAAGTTTATCCACGAAAACTTGTAGCATGCATGCATGAGTGAACTTGACTGTCCAAACCGCTACGAATCGGTTGTCGCGCATAGTGCTGCCATCTATCGTAAAAGCAAGAACTATGTAGAGATTCGTAAAATCTGTTCATAATGGTGTAAAACTGCACTTTCGTGATTTTGTTTTTTTGAGACCTTGACCTTCCAGACTGGAGATGGATCTAACCGAGAAGGGAATTATAAAAACTGAAAAAACATCTTTGAAAGTTAAAGAAAATTCAAAAATTGCTTTAATTTTGAGATATATTCCGTGAGTACGTAAGAATTACAGATGTTTTTAAACTCGTTTTAACAGCATTTTCATTACCTTTCCAACATTGTAAAGATTGTATTACTGTGACTTGTCATTCATAAAATTATGGAACAAAACGTCAAAGTGGAATTTCTCCCTTTGCTTTCATTTTAAGGGGGATTTTCCAAACCCTGATAATAACGTAAGGAATTTGATTAAGATGAAAATAGCATAGCAGTATGAAGAAGGTGTCTCTTCAGTCCTCGTTTCTGCAAAATAAAATATTTTTAAGGAGGGAAGTACCTTTTTATCACTAAAGTGCAGTTCTACCTAATGATGGATGAAAACTGTACAGCATATATGTGTCGCTTGCAAATGGAAGAAGGACAAAATCGGAATCAGAACCAAATCGCTGAAGATGGATTTGGATTCCTCTCATCGCGCTGATAATATTTAAAACAAGAATCACTTTAGGCCCTAATATCTTGTTTCGTTCTTGAGTTATTTGACCAACATCACATTTTTTACATTCCAGCTTCATTTTCTTCTTCCAAATGCATTGTTGGAATTACTGATGTCAGCTTTTGTGTAATTTGTATTCAGAATTCATATTCATGTAGCCTATCTTCATATTTTCACTTCAACTTCAGATACTTAGATACATAATTATACAATCAAGTTTTTGTGGTCTGATTTGGTTCTAGGTTAAGTTATGTTAGTCTGTTTTTTCACATTAGGTTAGATTTGAGTATATTGTTCTAACCTAAATGAAAAAAAAAACTAATATACAGTAATGTAACCTTAATAATTATTCATGTTTCAGTTTTAAAATTGAATTTCAACTTTATTTTATAAGCTATATTTGAATTCTAACAAAATACTGTTGTTATCTGAACAACAAATCTAAAACTGAAATAATAAACTTATAGCATTAAAATGGTCATTATTTTGAGGCTGTAGATTGTAACAAATATGTATATGTGAATCATAGACCTTGTAGCCTGCTGTAGTTGAAATGTGATTATGAAAATAAATGTGGAAGCCTCCTAATTAAGAATTCATAATATTTTTTCCTTGGTGTTTTTTAGGTTTTATATCAATAATTAAACAAAATATTCGTAAATTTTCAACTTTACTGCAACGTCATTATCACACGATATACAAAATTTCAAGGCAGTTTATAGGAATATAAACAAAAACAAATAGGCTACATACATTTGCAAGAAATATAAATTTAAGGCCTAGAAACTCATTCATTCAGCAAACCTTCCAATGCCTTTGGTACAATCAATCCTTTGGGACAATAAACTGAACGAAACCGAAGGATTGATTGTACCAAAGGCATCGGAAGGTTTGCTGAATGAATGGTTTTCTAGGCCTTAAATTTATATTTGTTGCAAATATATGTATTTGTTTTTGTTTATATTCCTTTAACTGTTTTGAAATTCTGTATATCGTTTAATAATGACTTTGCAGTAAAGTTGAAAATTTACAGATATTTTCTGTATAATTATTGAGATAAAACCCCAAAACACCAAGAAAAAAAAAGACCTATACAATTTTGACATCATTATCTTACAAAAGCACTAACTAAATAAAGCACTTTTAAAATTCAATATTTCTTTGAGTTTAATGGACTACCATAGACTGCTATACTTATGAGAAATTTATCAATATAATAGAGAGGTTTGTATTGAAGCTTTCCTTGAAGCTGTCCTCAAGAGTAGAGTGTTAATTAGCTGAAATAAATGTAAGATGTCGCAATGTTTGAAGTCAAGCTTTTAGGCTAGAAGTCTTCGAAGCCTTCAACAATAGATATCAAAGAGGAATGATTCACATGCCCCTTTTATCAGACAATTTTTCAATGCATTATGGTAGGCCTAATACCCTTTATTAAATCTTAAAAACCATAAACGATTAACCCATCAAGAGTGTTTCTGACAACCTGCCTCGTTATTCTGCTCAAATTCTTTGACCTACTTTCGATTTGTATAGAAAATAGGAAATTTGAAACACACAAACAAATGGTTAACAATGGCTTTGCCCATCAAAACAGTTTGAACAGGTAACGAGATTGGGCCCACAATGTTGTAAGCACTATACTGGTACCATACAAAGTCATGTATTGTCACCTATTTAGGTTACTAGTATTCAGAATTAAGCCTAGCTCTTTTCATACGTTTTTAAAATAAAAATATATGAAAATTCCGAAATTCATGAATGAGTTGTTTGGGAAGTTTCCGAAATTTGAAATATTAATAAAAACTGTCTAACAAGTAACCCTTATGATTGAATATTATATTGACCATACAATCAATCCATTTTATCTCACTTTATTCAAGGTCAACAGTGACCCATGTGAAGGTCAAATGCGATTGAAAGTTTTTTTCCGTAATTATTCCATAACTTTGTTATTTATGAATATATTTGACTGATTTTTCTTTTAATGTATAAGATATTGAAAGTTCTATGCTGTCTCTACTTCCAATTTCAAAATAATTTTAAACTTCGGCGGAAAAAATTTAAATGAATTGACTGAAAAAAGCGCTCTGGAAAACCAATCATTAAAAATAATTGTTTACGATAATTGAGATTTCCGTTTAGAGACGGCATAGAATTTTTCCATGCACTTCAATTAGTGAAAGAATTAAGTAAATATCTGCAATAGCCTTCGAGAAATGAATTAATTATGTATAATGGGAATCCCTATACCTGTCTCCAGGTACCGAACGGCCTAATCTTGTTCAAAATATCTCACAAAGATAGCATAACACAGACTCTCTGTCATTGCAAACAGTTCAGCAGTTTATATTATTAATTCTATACAAATGAAATGAGTTAGGTTTAATCCAACAATACCATAATAATCATTTATATAAAAATATTTTTTACTTACAGCTCTTGGACCCAGCCAGAAGTTTGCAGGTTCTATGTAATCTACTTGCTGAAGAGATAGACTTGTTTCCAATACCTACAAGAGCAAAAGAAAATAAACAGAATAAAATAAGGATTACTTCGAAAGGAAAAAACAGACTTACGATTACATTTTTAAAACTTAAAAAAAACGATAATCCAGTTAAACCTATTATACATTTAGCTTTTCAGCTTTTGTATAAAACCTAATACTCCATTGCATTTACATTTACTGTAGTTTATACAAATATTCTTCTTGAGACTACATGATAATTTTTATTAGTCATTTTACTTTTGGAGTTTACATTATCATGTTACAAAGTAAAAACTTTCTTCCTTTGATTATGATCACAAGATTTATTGCTATTAAATCAAAACCATTACTTTTCTTTACAAAACCAATAGTTATTACTATTTTTGCATTTCTTTTTCACTTTTATATGAAACAATAGTACAATCAAAACTTTAATGAATGAAGATTTAAAAAATAACCACAAAATAATTAAAACTTACAAAAGTACAGCCTAATTAAATAACTTGAAACTAATTATTTAACATTCCTTCTGAGAGAAATGGATTCATATGATTGTGTTTATCATTTTCTAGTTAATACGTTTCAAATACAGAATGAAAATACAGAATATTGTCAATATTTCAGCCAAGACCCTTAGTTTTCACTGGATAGAGCGAAACATAAGAGAATCACTGGAAATCATGAAAAAACTAAATGCAATCATGAACAATAAAGCAGGTCCTTACAATTTAAATAATTGGTCTCATCTCATCAACAAACTATGCACTTAATGTTTATATTCCTTT
>JAQIWE010000883.1:0-18460 GCA_034698565.1 Campodea plusiochaeta
AGGAATAGACATTGTATAAAACAGCTGTTTTCTACAATGTCTATTCCTTGGTGACTAAATACTCCAAACCTTCTAACTCAACTTTTTGTAAGGGTTTCGGTATGCTACCGGTAATCTTTCAGTCTTAATAAGTTAGAAAACAATCCAACAGTGAATAAAAAGTAAACCTTAGTTTATTCCTAACTCCATTCTGCAGTATTTATACTAAAAATTATGTATTAGTTGAAATAAAAATAATTATATATTAGCTAATAATTATGTATTAGTCAGAAATTCTTTCTAATAAAACATAATGACACAACATAATTCAAACTGCTGTTTAAGAGATGCCACTTGGTTTTTACTGTTTCAAAGTTAATAACGAAGTTCATCAAGTCAAGATTCTGCAAAAATTTCATTTTCTTCAAACTGGGTTTGAACATTGGAACATGTATGATATATTTTTAGTTGAGATGAAGCTTATTTTGTTCTGTTACCTGTAATCTAATTCTCATCCTTGGACATCTAAACCTTTGGAATTGTTGAGCAGCAGCTGCAAGTAACTCGGCAACAGCACAACCATGTGGATATTGTTTCTCTATTAACAACAATGCTAACTCTGACTGACGTTCACGAGCCATGTCACCTGCTTCTAAACTATACCTGGGAAAATGGGACAATTTTAAATTAGGTCCAGTTTTAAAAAGTTCAGTTAATAAAGTATGTTGGTTCGATGAAATTTTTTATACAGATTTCTACTTACATGTTCTAGTTTAGACTCTGAAAGTATCTACAGGTAGTTCTATTTGATCAGACTAAACTAAACAGGCAGCCTGTAGTTTATAACAGATATTTCACAAGTGAAGTTATTTACAGCAATTTGTACTAATGTGATTCTTTCAAATTGATAAAAAGAATTAACAGAAAGGGTTGTTTGTTTGGAAAGGAGCATGTATTGGAAAAAGGTTCAAAGAACATTTTACCTTGGAATCACCTTGGGAGAGGTTTGATGTATTCCTCAATGTTTTGAATATGTCTTCAGAACTGTTTCACTGTTGTAACACTTCCATTTCACTTTAGTTTGTGCAAATTTTTGGTAGTTTACCTTCTGCCTCATCAGTGTCAGTGTCTGTGTGTCAGTGTCTGATGAAGGCAGAAGGTAAAGTACCAAAAATTTATTCACAACGTTGACGAATACATGAACCCTCTCCCAAGGTGAGCTAAAATGTCCTTTAAACCTTTTCCTAATGATAAAAAAAGTAAAAGAAAAGTAATAATTGCATAATTATGTGAAACTGACAAAAAACTTTGAACATCTTTAATGGGCTTCCATCACACTAAAAGAAAAAGAATAATTATTTTTCCATAAATTTTTGAGTTAACTGCAAAAGTAGAAACTCCTTTCCAAATTTTGTGCCGTTTAATAATGAGTTTCCTTATAAAATGAGAATGTAGCATAATAAAAACAAAATATCTCCGTACCTTCCAGCTCTCCAAGGTCTCTGTCCTACAAACTCAGGTAACACCCAACTATTAGGTAAATCAGCCAAACCTGCAGGAAAACTACCACTAGTTGCATATAACTCCTCAACATATTGACGACGTAAGGTAGCATGGTGGGCGGCCTATTAGATTAGAGAATAAAATGAACCATGAAGTCTTGAATGGTTAAAACATGTGAAGATTCTTCTTGGAACTTTCCAATTTACAAGAAACATTGCAGCCAATTAGCTGCACTGCTGCAGAACTCTTTGCCTTTTTTAAAAAAGACTTTAATTGTACAATACAATAAACAGTTTAATTTGCCCAATGCATGATTTTGAAACAAGTTGAATGTTTCTTTCTTTTAAGTGATAAGTCCCAAGAAGTATGTCAAACATCAATTTGTCACTTACTTTAATTCCAGCACATTAAATTTTAACACATGTTTGTTTATTTAACAGATTTCTTCTTTTTGTTCCAAACCAGTAGAAGATTTTTTACAACGTTTAAGTGCGTTTCGCTAATGAACTGGAGGTTATATTTTCTCATTCCCAGAAAATAGTCAATTTCCTCATTTTCAGTTTCAAAATGAACTGCTGGTTTGTTTAATACTTCGAAACGAACATCAACAATTTAACTACATTGAAATAACACATGACCTAGCGATTCCTCCTCATCCTTTCACCAATCAAATTGAACTGCTCTCATCCTTTGCACCAATCACATTGAACCTATTGAACTGTTCTACAAAACTGATGGTAACTTTTCACTATCACTTTTAAGTTCATTTAAAACAACAAGTATGAAGAAAGCAGAAGGCATACTGCTGAAAATTTACAAGTGAACTTAAAACTGCTAGTGAAAAGTTACCATCAGTTTTGTAGAACAGTTCAAATAGGTTAATCCATCCTAACCATCCCAAAGGTGAACCTAAATATATCCCTAAACCTAATAAAAGTAAAACTTAATATCATTGGTTTAGAGTCTATTCCTTGGTGACTATAAACCACCAAACAAAACTTCTAAGTCCTCAAAATTCTCATTTACCTATTCAAAATTGTGTTTAAAAGATCCCAAAACATTATTATCCTTTATCCATGCAATAATCTGTCTTTTATCAAAATTAAGATTCTATGATTGATCTAGAAGTTATTCAAAACATAACCAAGGTTAGACTGTAATAAAAATGAAAGGTCCTGCCAGTATTTATACTAAGAAAAGTAACTACAAATCAGAGTTAGGCCACTTTCATTCTTTCGTCTACAATGTTTATCTTAAGCCTATGGAAGAATGGAGAAGAGGAAACCTTAACAAAATTGAAATTAGGTGCAGTTAAAATATTCTTATTCAATTACATGATGAGAAACAGCTTCTTAACAATATGTTTACCTGTTGATAATAGAATCCTGGATGCTGTGTTTGAGCTGGGGCTAATCCTTGTCTAACTGCTGTATCAAATATCTCAGCAAACATTTGACCCTGCATACTTAACCAAGCCTACAAACAGTAGAAGTTTGATTACATTATTGATTGACAAAAGTTTCATACTGTACAGATTAGTTTGCATTACATGTCATCTGGGATATATATATATACAGGGTGTCACAGAAATATCGCACCCCCTTAATAACTTTTGAACTATTCATTTTAAAATATTGATGTAAATTGCAAACTTGTACCAAAAAATTTGAATTTTCAGATTATGTTTTCAGTTTTGTTGTAGGAACAACAACAAACGCCACAGCGATGATAAGTTTCTTAAAATAATAGGAAACAGGCATCTTGTCCCTGGACAATGTTGCGCTTTTTCAGACTCGAAAACATGTCATAATTTTTGCTGAATTTTCAGTGCAATTTACATGTAGTGGTATAGAGATTTCGGGAAGGTTATCCCGGTGCAAGACTTGCACCGGACACGAAAATATAGACCTAAATTTTAAATGCATAAAAACGTCTGCCAAATATCAGAGAAGCTTTCACCCTTTCATAGCTTAAGTTGCAGAAAAAGAATAAGATGTTCTTTTCTAACTTTTAAAGCTCATAATAAATCAGTGACTTTATTGAACAAGTTTTTATACACCAATCAATACTGTATAGGCACTGCTCAATTACAAAAACACCATTATCTGCAACGTTCTGTACACATGTATATTTTGTAAGAGTCAAAAACACACATTAAAGTAATAACAGCACTTTATAATTAATCAATTTCAAGAAATATCCCATACAAAAGATACAGTACCACAAAATCATTCCAGCACTGACCTGATGTTCAAAACTGACACCAGGCGGCCCAGTTCTTCCTCTAAACGTTTCTAAATGATGTTGAAAGTGTGCTAGAGCATCTCTTGGTAAACTTCTAGCAAATGCTAATCTACATAATCTCAATGTTATTACACTCGATACACATTTAACCTCAGCGTTGTTGCCATCGGAGACACGGATTTCTACGAGTTGGGTGTAAGCCTGGGAAGAATATAGAGAGAAGAGTACTGTAATTTGCTTGAAGTTACAGATTAAACAGCAATGATTTACATGGTAAAAATGTTAAAGAACAGAAAACTGATGTCTGATGAAGAAATTACACTAATAATGGCAAAGAGCAAATAAATTCAGAGATGGCCCATAATGTTTTTTAAACTTCAACTATTATTATTACAAAACTGCCTTATCGTTCTTCTTAAAACGTTTTATTACTAATCGACCAGGTTTCAGCTTTTAAAAAGCCATCTTCAGGGCCACTATAAATAACATGAAAAAAATATTAGACCAATAAAAAATATAATACTGTAATAAAATCAAAAAACTTACATATGAATGAAAACACAATGTGTTCAGATAAAATATCAGAACGAACTGAAGAATAGAAATTTAAAAACAGTGAAATAGAAAAAATTTTAAAAAACAAAGAGAAGCAATTCTACAAAGAGAAGCAACTTTTCCCAATACTTTTTCCCAATATTTATATCCAACAGACCTATGAAATATTGCAGCATCTCACTTTATAAAATATTTCAAATTAAGCTTTACAAATTTGATCAAAATCTTTCTACAAAATGAAGAAATTCAGTTTTAAAATTCAAACTTTAAAATTCAACTACTATATCAATTTCCGTATCAACTAAAGGGCTGAGAGACACAAATCCAACTAAAAAAATTAAACAAACATCACATTTTTCAAAGAACTTGATCAGCAACTTAATAATAGGAATTACACATAGACCTACAAGTACAGTATTATCCATTATTGATTAACTCATGTACCGTACCCTTTAAAGTTTTAACTCCAATTCCTATCTCATTGAAATGTAGTTTAAACTGATAAAAATACTAAACGAAAAATCTACCAATTGCATAAAGACGATCACGATTTTGAGAAAAAATTGTTATTTTGCAATCTAATTCAACAAAAAACAAAGCAATATGGACGTTTTTTTAATCGTTTTAAACGTCTCTTCAAGCTCTTTCCAATGGTACCAAGCATGCAATTTTACGACTTTTGTAGACGAAAGTACAAATATTTATCCACTGGTCAGATTGACCAGTGAAAATTCAATTCTACTGGTCAAAAAATAAAGTCACTACACTGTGACCAGCAGACCACTGGGAAATTTGAGCCCTGGTCACAACTGAGAGTCACATTCTTGTGCAGTACAAGATTTCAACAGTCAGTTATTCAAAAAGAACAAAATATCTCCTTCACCTACCTGTGTATAATGTTTCTGAGCCAACGGCAGATCACCTTTCAACTCTGCAAAGAATCCTAACTTGAATTGATGTCTCACTAATAGTGCACTATGTGTTGTTCGGTTTAATTGATCTCTATGTCCTTTCACACGTCTGATTGCTAGCTGGTAGGCGTTCTGTGCAAGTTCAAGGAGTGCACTTTTTATACGCATTATGTAACCCTGGGAAATAAAGAAATAATTTATTAGAAATTTGTTTAGGGAAATATTTTTTTAACCATAACTATAGTGTCTCATCTAGAGCGTTTTAGAAGGGAGTAGCGCCCTGTGCCATATAACTATAATAATCACACCCAGGTTTCAAAGCTGTTTATTTGCTAAAATACCAATGAAATATAGTCGTTATATACATCGTTTTAAAGGTCTGGGCGAGATCTTTCCCATTGGGTGTAAATCATTTTAATCAGTCTAAAATTGAGGAAGAAATGTTAAAAACTTGATATTTTAATTTTAAATTGAGTCAAATGAATCCAAAACTAAATTTGTGTATTGTTCCCCTTTGACTTCCTAAAATACTACGAAACTTTTAGACATTTCAAGTGAAAAGCGAACTGTGCAGGCTTGTAATATACCCTTCTTGTAAACATAAGACCTACTATACTTCTCGTAAGACCTACTTCTCGTACTTCTACTTCTCGTACATAAGACCTACTTCTCGTTAGCACAGTTTGACAGTTTTAACATACTAACAAAAGGATCACTGTTGTTTACTAAAATTGTTTACAAAACATTCTCCTGTCAAAATCATCAATTTTCCAAAGTAGAAATGGTTCTTATCATGTTTGCAATCAAAGTATATACAGGGTGTCCCACAAATATCGATCCACCTGAATATCTCCTGAAATATGAATTTTAGAATAATAGTGTAAATTGCAAAGTTGCATTAAAAATTCTGAATTTTCAGATGCCGTAGTCTGTTTCATTGTAAAAACACTGTGAAGCTCTGCAACTTTGTTCACAGACAAGATGGTTGTTCCCTATTATTTTAAGAAATTTGGCATCGCTGGATCATTCCACAGTGTTTTTACAGTGAAACACACTACGACATCTGAAATTTTTAATACAACTTTGCAATTTACACTTTTATTCTAAAATTCATATTTTAGGAGATATTCAGGTTGATCGATATTTGTAGCACACCCTGTATGTTAATATTAAAAGCAAATGTATATTTTGTTCATTTATTGTGTGATGATTCTTTTTATAATTAAAGATGAGAGATATTACGAGTATAGGTAAGTTCAGCATATATATAATAATAATAATAATAGTATAATGATACCAATTTCCTTTATCGGCCAAATAAAATATAAAGTGTTTCTAAAAACATGTTTTGCATAATAAATGTAAAGCCATTAATGAAATTAATATCTGTCAGACGAACTATAAGATTAATAGAACTCACGAATATATATGAAGAAATTAATTGCATAATTATTATAAACAGAATGGAACGGGAAAGTAAATATACTAAATCTTGGCAAGACATTTTTTTATTATTATCAAAGTGGATTTTGAAAATGTAATTATGTTCTTAGATTTCGATAGTTGCACTAAGGCAGGATCATGGGTAATTTTCGCAGTAATATATATGTTATAAAAACTTGTTGAGTTTTTAATGCTTTAATATGTAATTATCACATTTAGTAAAAAAAAAAAACTGTCATTTCATAATCATGCATAATACTATTATGCTTTTTGGAGAAAAAATGGTATACACATTACAAATTATATTGTTATTGAAAGGAAATGTAACGGTTATCTGTCATTCGCGAACTACTTGTATTACAGAAATTAAAGAAAATGCAATGAAGGTTAATTTTGAAATAATGATTATGACCAGTTAACTTTACTCCCTAGCTCCTCCAGCAATGTGGAGAAGGGTTCCTGTGATAACCGGTTTGCTCCATGTATTCTTATGGGATTAAAAAGTGAAAGCGAAATCTAACTCTACATTACTGAAAGAGCTAGAGAGTATGTTATAAACAAAATTAAATAATACAACTTGAAAAGTGCTTATACATGTATGTCGGACTTCTTTCTACATGTATATCATCATCGTTGTGATATAAGCTATTCAATTTGACGTTAACAATCTCAATAAATTGCGCAACAAAACATTCACAATGTAAATGCAGTAAAAATCATTGCTGATGCTACTCGGCAATTCATATAGTACGACAATTGACTCTTACGTAATCGTGATTATAACGACAATGAATTTTGAAAGTGAAATAGAACAGAATTTGTTAGAAGTATAGGTTTATAAAATAGTGTCATTTTATCTAGTATAGAAGCTACCTTAATTTTAATTATCAGCATAAAGGCAATAATTAACTATTGATATTACAGAAATTAGAATTTCAAAATATTTGTTATATTGTAATCCAGTAAAATTAGTAAATAAGTATAGTCCCATTGTGAGTTTACGACATACATTTAAATAACATGAACTTGCATTATATTTCAACTTTATTCGGCAGAAATTTGTTACACTGGATTATAAACTGTATCAAGAAAACATGCTTTTTCTATGTATCTTTGTACCTTGCATTTGCTGGTCCTACATTTCCGCCATCAAATGAAGAACTTGCAGTAATATCTTTGTCTGGAATTGAGCCTGATTCCATACCAATAGGAGATATGCATTGTGCTAAAAAAAAAAAAAAAATTAGTAACAAATAAGCAAATATATGAATTCCACATTTTCATCATAGACAATCAAATCATTTTGCATGCTGATGGTAGTGGTTAGTGAACTGAAGCTGAATATCAAAGACCTGCATCCGTACCTTTATCGGTTATCGCTATCATTTAAAAAAAATTACAGAGAGAATTACTGTTATAAATATTTAGTACCTTATTTCTAATTTTCCGTAAAATCTACACTAAAATTCATATGTCCAACAGCCCTTTAAAAAATATTATGAGAATGATTACATCATTAATTACTGCAATCTGCATCAGAAGGTTAATTAATATTATTTCAAGGAAACTAATAAAATATTTGTTACATCCTAATAAATAAATGTTTTGTATATTGATATTATGTTTCATTTTAATAATCATATTTATAATACAGCAAACAATATTCATAATAACTTACAAGTGTCAAGAGCAAAGGTCACTCTGAGTAAACTAGCGATAAAGAAACAAAAAGCAGCATTCATATTTTCTTTTCTCGTGACACGACTTCCTTCCTGATCTCTGTCACCAAAGATCACATTCAGCTGTCATCTTCCAGCTACTGGATCAATCTGAAATAAAAACAATATTTAATTATTAGATTTAAAAATAGATATAGCAAATATTATTATGTTGGTAAAAATAAGGCAGTATTGATGGTGTCATTTATATTTCATCTTTAAAATTATCGAAAACGTTTTAATGCACAAGAATGATTGTTACAGTACAGTAGCACATAACGAAGTATATCAGCATAAACAATATCAGTTGATGTGTATATGTAATATAATATATTGCTGCATTAAATTGATGTACATATATGCAGGTCCTTTCTTCATTTAAGTTGTATATTTTACAATCACTGGTTTATATTGGAATAAAACAACATTCTCAGACAACACATAATAGATACTATAAGGAATCCATTAAGTCGATCTATATGATGTTGTGCATATACTTATATAATTCTACTACTTCAATATTGATGATTACACATAATTTAGCAGTACAGTCGAGATTCGATGGAAACCAGTTCTGAAGCTGTGTGACTCTTCTTTTGTTAATTACGAATAAGAGATTGAATGTAACTTTTTATAAATCGCCCATATCTATAAATTTAATTCACATTATCATTCCACATTATTCAGTGAGTTTTATAAGCAATATCAGTATAAAATGATGTCATTTATTTTAGCCATTATTGCTGATCACATCACCTATACACTTACAATTACTTTGATTTATTAACCATTTTGTTCACATTTACTTACTCTTTGAGCAAGATAACAAGTTAATTAATTGGACCAAATTCTATTTCTATATTCTAACTATTTCTGACTGCATCAAACAGAACAGCAATAACACTGCAAACATAATGAAAATGGTAAATATTGATAGTATTGTAATACCTCGAGCAAAAATAAAAGTTGTAAAACAAACATGAAATTTCAGTAAGATTAACAAAGAAAGAAAAGGTTGAAAGTTTCCTAGAATTTTGCTGACTAATTCCCTATCCCTTCCGATCCACGTATCAAAGTCTCTGTCAGCACACTGTAATTATGACACTCCACCCTTCATCAGAAGTTCTCCCTTTAGCAAATAATACAGGCAGCTATACCATGTTGGATCGTGCTGAGAATGCACTGTTGTTAAGTACAAATTGGAACATGATGACTTTTCAGATTACATCGTAAAACTACATTGTTATTGGCTCCTGTAAAACTTTAATTACCTACTGGACAGATGTCCATATGGGTTGTTCGAAATTTATACTATAAAACATTACTTAATTATTTTTGAAAGATATTAAAACTGTAGTTGAACAGGGAATAACGCAAATCAATGTGAATTTGTTACAAAGAAATTATTTTGTCAATATATTTTTTTGATTAATATTAGAAAAATCTTTCAGCAATATCACGATTGACAAATACAGTTTTCCAGTTGGAGATTTATGTCGCAGAGCAAACAAACGTTGTTTTAAATAACTTCAATCCTTTTATAAGTAAAAAAAAAAACGCAAATCACAAACAATTTTTTTCTCCCATTTCTTGTAAAATAATGCATTATTCATTTCTCTTATACCTTCAGAAATCACAAAACAAATTCTTTTTCAGACCAACCCTCTAAATTATAATTTATAAACAGATCGAAAACATCTTTTTGGCAGCTTGAAACATTTTCTTATTGTGAACAAAATTTGAATTCATAGATCAGTACTAATTCAATGCATATACTATACATTGTATAGTATTCTTCCCGTATTTTTTATTAAAGTTAATAAAGTAACGCAGAAAATGTAGAAAAGCTGAAAAGAGATTTTGTGATAATAAGTGCTGTAAATGTTATTATTGTATAACACATTTGATTTTTTAAATAATAAACAAAAATTAACTTCTTTTAAAAACATTGCATGACTAATATAATCATATAATTCCTGTTTCGTCTGTGTGAAATTGGTTGAAAATTCTTCGCTAACTGAAGTTTCGGTTCAACGAGGGTACACCATCATCAGAAATAAGTCTTGAATTAAGACCTCCTTTTGATGGTGTACCCTCGTTGCACCGAAACTACAGTCAGCGAAATATTTTCAACCAGGCAGGAATTCAACCAGGCTCAGAAGAAACAGGAATTATTCTCAAGCCCTGCAGCCTATAATGGACAATATATAATATAATTACGTTTACGATCATTATTCTACTACATAATACTATTTCTGTTTTAGAATAGCCTCAATGTAAAGCCAATTAACTGAAAGGGAACACATACAGACATTAGTGGCATGTTGTAAAACAGAAAAAACTCATTTCCCGTCAGCAAACAAACATCAATCAAACTGTTGATGTATATAAGTAACCAATACTTAAAAACACTTAATATTCCAGACTTGTTGCTGTAAACTTCTGAATGACAGAACACGTGCTCCCTGTTTACCAAACTATTCACACAGCTTTTGCCACAACAGTTATCATGAATTCATTATAATAAAAGATAAATGCCCAAATAAACTGGATCAAAGCATTGGTAACAAAGTACCAGTGTTGTTAATGGTATTTTTTATTTTTGAAGTGCAGATAAAATAAATAAGTGTTATAGTATTATAAGGATTATAATAATACAAGATTTAGCCTGTGCCCACAGAGCGCATATAAATATAATAGATTTGGTATTCGTTTTCTTTTTAACTTAAAATCCTTAGCATATATTAAGCTTTTTTCTCTGCTATAAATGCTTCAAAGATGGAAATAGTTAATAGGAATTAAATAACAGTCCATTTTTTTTGGTGATAAAAGAGAAAAGGTGATAAAAGTCATAAAAGGTGATAAAAGACAACTGAATACAGTGCCCATAGAGTAATTAGTTTTGAATGAAGAAAGGACAGATCTCACATTCTGGGTATTAACATCAATGATGATAAAGTATTCCGTACACTGGTCTCAAACAATGGAAATTTAGATGCAAGAGACGTATTAAACACAGATTTAAAATAGGAACTAAAATGCTCTGCGATGGACATAACTATAGCAGACTTAGCAGCTCTCAAAAATTCACTTGTATTTTGGATGACAGCTGCCTTTTATAGAGATGACAAATTAGACATTCTTGGACACGACACACGAGAACAGATAGCTGACATATGGACCAAACTTCGCTACTTCCGGAAATGTTAAGAAAATAAGGAAATCCTGAGCAAGTGTATCTTCTGTAGTCATAATAATTTTAAGAGCAGAGCAACACATACGTATACTTTCCTGATGATTCTATTAAATTTATTGTAACTTTCTGTTGATATCGGTCTTGGATTTTAAGTAACTCAGTTCGCCTGATATTCTATCTATTCTAATAAGAATCGTGTGTAGAACAATATTATATTAAGATAATCGGAAAGTTTAAGGGGCGATATTATCAATGATGCTCCAATGGTAAAATATAAAATCCAGCGCGCGATCACATAATTATCCACAACGACAATAGGAGCTACAGTATAAAAGAGAAGAAAAAAGATCATTTTATCATTTTCTTTGAAAACACTAGAAGTGAAACAATTTTTTTGAATATTTAATTGATTTTGACTGACTATAAATTATTGTAAGGCTACACTTGAATTTCAGTTAGTTCCAAAATCTGCAAATCTGAAAAATTGGTTGTGAAAGACACTCCACTTTAACAGTTTAAATCGTTGTTTTTCCATACAATATTGTGCTTTTATATTACCTGAATTAAGTTCAGGTATAATAAAGCTTTTGTTCTTGTTCTTGAAAGCATTGAAAGTAAAGAAGAAAAATCCGAACCCACCCCCGCTGTAAAGGTGTGACGCACTGTCATTCAAATGATGCCTAGGGTACTTTTGAAAGGCAATTAGTAATCCTGTTGAGCTTTGAACCACATGGGGTCCACATTCATTCAAAAAAGAACCGCTTTCAGGAGAATTCCACGAGCAGATGTGAATCAGGAGGGGAAGAATAAGCTTGGTTTATAATCTGCCATAAAGGAAATGTCCGAGTTAACGCCATATGATATATTACGTGCCATGTTAGTGTCTCGACGGATGACTTCTTGTTGAGAGTGGCAAAACTGCTGAATGATGATTGAGAAATAAATCTGAGTTCTTTGTAAAGGATGATTTTTTTTCTCTTCAAAAAGAAAAAAAGTGCACGAAAATAGAGGAACTTTTATTATTTTACATCGTTAGTCATCCACAATCCACAGAGTAAAATAAAATCTTGAAAGATGACTCTAAATCAAGTAAGAATTATATTATGTAACAAATATAGGACTTAGAAAGCTTCTTCGTAGAAGCACTGCCTTTTAATTTGTAATAAAAAATCGAAAAGTTCATTTAATTTGAAATAAACTGAAAAATTGAAGGCACTGATAAAATATTGCGAAGCGTTGAAGAGCTATATCTAATTCTGACAACGTGAGGTTAACTCATTCCAGTTGGGAAAAAATGGATGTGTAATTTTAGGATGAGTTATTGACAATATCTAATGGATAAATACAGAATTGATCAGATGCTTTCGTGATGACAAAACTACAAATCTATACCAAGTAAGGAAATTAATTCCTTACTTTAATAATAATGATACAGTTTGAAGTCATTGCCAGTGTTTAATAATGCTATAATCTACGAATATTATATTCGATGACATTGCATTTTTAGTAATTATTTACAATCTAAGTCAATTTATTCTATTATGAACTGATTTGATCACCACATAAGATTGCACTGCATGAGGAATGTGAAACTGATTTCACCAGTATTCAGAAGTAAATATTCCGAAATTCACAAAATCTACAGTTGCTTTGAAAATAGTTTTAGTTTCTTTTTCTTTTTTTACATTTCTGATAAAAATATACGTTTTAATGATCGCCTCTCTGTGAAGGTTCGTATGAGCTATTTACGTAGAGTGTGAACATTAATTTTGAAATCATGATTTGCATACAGTGATGGAGCTGGAGATCCAGAATTGGTTTTCACTGTATGAAGGTAGCTAACATAAATAAATGAATAAAAAAAGTGCTGAAACGAACGAAGATAAAAAGAAAAAAAAAACACCACCCTCAGTTTTCCAATGTTATATACCTTTGTCGGGCTTCTATTCCCTTTTTTACCTTTACCTTTCTAATGTAACAAAAGAAATGTATTCCTACAGAAGAATTTTAATCCTATTTGAAAAGCTGTATCCTCTCCAATTCGTACAAGTCAAAAATTTCAATAGAGCCTTTGAAGTAAAGAAATTGCTCGTTGTATAATAAGCTATATGAAGAAAAGTAATTTTTACATTTCTATACCACAATAAAATAAGCACCCTAAATCGTTTTATTCGGCCATCCGGTTTCCTATTCACAGAGACCATTCCTATTCACCATATTGATTGAGCAACAGAGCTAAACAGGTAGGCATAATACGAGATATTTACAGCTATTCTTATCCTTTTTTATTCAAATTTTTAATTTATCAGGATTTCAGAATTTCATATATCAGTATGGATTTTCTTAATACTACATTTCATCCAATCTTAATTTACTCCGCCTTCTACACTCAAAAATAATAATTTGTAATCTATATAAAACTGAATTACTGTATCCTATGAGACTGTATATTTGATGTTCAATTATACAATTTGGTAATATTGGTATAGTATTCTTCATGTTTCTAATAAATATATGTTTTGTCGAATAAAAAAGAAGACAGTAATTATATGTCTGCACTGCCATGATTTCAGTAAATTGTGAACACTTCTGGCAATACCAGACTTTTCTAAAGTTATAAACAAATTTTCTTTGTTAAAAATAATATAACTTTGAGTCATAGTTATGAGAATCATAATATAAGAGCATCAGCAATGGCTATAAATATACAATGTCATATAATGCAAAAAACATAAGCATTAGCAATGGCTCAATGTCATTGTTTTGTGCATGAGAAATTACAGAAACCCTGTGCTTGCATTAATGCTGTAGGCAGGGAATGTGATATATATAAAACAGTGTTTTTGAAGTACGAGAACTAATTTTGATTTTCGATCCAAGCTATTCCAAAACCATTTTTGTGAAATACCATCTAAAAACAAATCGTGATTACTACATGAAAGAAAATTTGCTCCACCCGAAAACTTAAAAGTCGGCGTCGTTGCTATGAATCAGGGTAAACAAAGAAGGCCTGTTAAATTGTTCCTTCGAAACAATCTACCACTTAAGGGATGACAGTAAAATACAAAACATAAATCAATCTCAAAGAATAACAATTGTATTGTTTAGATAAGGTGTGGTGTTAAAACAATCCCATTCACACCTTTTGAGGTTTACGTGTTATTGGATGTTTACAGAGGGAAATGGATGTTTGAGTATCAGTGTGCTAAAAGGGCCAGATAAATAGCTCAAGGAATACAAACTTTACAACGGGTTATTTCATAAGAACACAGGAGAACTGAGGTTCAATGGCTTTCATGGGAATAACTTTTGTAATATCTAATTACATCACAAAATGAAATTACACCACATGTAGGAAGTAGGAAATTATTCATTTTTAACGATCTTACTCATTGCCAAATAGACCTTACATATACTGTACTTGTATCAAAGTTAGAAGATGATCTCACTTGTATGGACATGCATTCAACTAATCTTAACAAAGATACTTCATTTTTTGAGTTGCTGGCAGTATAATTATTATTTAATATTTTTATCATTGAATTTGGAACTTGAAAGAGCGGTCGGAAACGCAGTAGTAATAATTCGGTAATAATATTATTTATTTTAGTTTAGATGAAATCTGTACTAACATAGATAATATATACATCTCCACCGAGGATAGTTCAATAACAATAATTAAAGAGACGCGTAGCTATAAAACGACTGGCCTAAGGTTTAGCATAAAAGTTGCTATCATTTCAGAACTTACGCCATTACACTGTGATAATTACTGAGAAAATAGGAAGGAAATGTTTGATACGAAGTTAGTCTGCAAATTTTGACGGAGAATGTGATTATTCATAAGAAATACCGCAACTAAACATCACATTCCCTGTTTAAATATTTAGTTTGAAAGTTTTTTTTCTTACAAGAAAAGAGTATTTATTTTTCTTATAAAATACTTGACTCTATCTTGCAATATCAGAACGGGAACTCATCACAAGTCAATATTTTCAAAAAAAAAAAAAAAAAGGAAGCATTATTTGAAATTAAAAGTGAATACAATGAAATACTGAAGGAAGAGGTCTAAATTACATCTATTACTTTGTGACAAACAATTCATTTCAATATGCTCAAGCGATGGGACAAGATCTAAAGTGTAGACAACTTCTTTTTTTTTAATGTGTATATTCTTACATTCTTTGGACAAAATGTTTCATATGGCTTATTTGTGCGTTTGTCTCTTTGATTATGACCCACCATACGGTAGTATCTTTTCAGCCATGAAGAAGAAGAATTTCTCTATCAACAAGTATTCTTTTTTCATAAGGAATCTGAGGAGATTTTGAAGAAGTCGCCGTGGTCTGGTGGTTTGGTATCAGGCTGGGTAGCAAAAGATCCCAGAGTCGATTCCCGGTAGGCACCAAATTATTTACGAGCTGGTAAACCTCCGATATGACTGCAGGCGTTCATCCAGCATTTCTAAATGGATACCAGGGCAAAAACAATTGGTGATAAAAGCCGACTGGAGGGTGATGTTGATGACCATGCCATCTCCAATTTCTGTGCTGAGGTCAAGAAAGTATGTGTGCCCTTACATCAGTACACCTCAAGTGCCTTCATGTCATGTAACAGGATAAGTTTACTGTTCACTATAAGAAGATTTTACTAATTCTAAGAAAATAATATTTTTCCCAGAGCCCTTTTATGTTCTTATAGGAAAACAATTCTGAAGCGTTTCCTTAAAACGTCTGTAAACAAAGCCTGGACGTTTTCTACCCCAAGTTGCAATTATTCCTCTTTTCCATTTCTCGTGTCTTCTTCCAATATTTCACTTAGTTCCACAAGCCCACGGGACCTCCTAATGCTTTGGTTTTTAAGGATGTACGGGAAAGAGAGTGAATACTAAATCAATCTCCTTCTTTTCTCTCTCAACACCTCAACTGATGGAAAGAAAAGAGATGCGGTTGTTGATGATAACTCAAAACTAAATGGATTCTTGTTCTTTCACAGTTTGAACGCCGATTGGTACTGCTGTGGGGTGCGACGGTTCAGCAACTCGAATTATCTGTGTGAAAGAATTCCCTTATAGACAAGGTCCATGGTTTGAGTAGTTCTGAAATTAACTAAATTTGATATTTATATTGGCAATTTCGATATATTATGATCAAAAGGATTTTTCTTTCTATTTGCTCTTGTTTTTCAACTTCCTTACAGTATTCTAACATTTATTTCGGTGTGTATCTTTTAGCATGGTTTCCTGATTATCCTGATATTATTATCATTATCCATCCTGCAGATTTTTGACAAGCAAATCTGTCATATACTGAGACTAATCGAGTAATATAAAAATGGAAGCAGCGTGTTACGAAATCTATATTATACAGGGTGACCCAAAAAACTTTACCCCTACATGACAACTTGCAATAGCTCATATACACTAAAGAAATAGACTTGAAACAAACACAACGTGAAAGTACATTCAATTTCCTATCCAACCACATATAGTTTATGGTAATATCTACAGAAGCAGATGCGCCTCAGTCTTTTTACCAAAACTTTACATGAAAAAAAAAGTTGCAAGCATGAAAAATATTGTGAATTGTTAAAATTTTATTTGTTTGAAATAATTCATAAAATCTATCGCCATGAAATTGCCCATTACTTTACAATAATTTAATAAGTTCTGTTATTTAAATTTTAAATACTGTCCCATAAATAGGCATATCAAAGGTTAAGCTGTGCAAAGTGCTTGATCATGGATTAAGTGATTTTAAAGGTAATCCAGGAATTTATCAATAATAGGCTACCTCACATTACGTAGGATGACACAGTTTAATTATGTTAGCTATTATCATTGCTATATATTTCAATTCTAAAGAAAATGATGAAACAACAGAAAAAGGGAATATGTGCTGTACAAAATTCTTGCAACTTTTTCTTATGTAAGGTTTTGGGAAAAAAATTTAATCTGCTACTGTAGATATCACCTTAAACTATATATGGGTGGATCACTGGATCCACAATTGAATGAACTTTCATATGGTTTTTATTTCAAGTCTGTATCTTTCAGTACATCAAGATAGTGCAATTTTGAAATAGGGGTAAAGTTTCTTGGGCCACCCTGTATACAATCTCAGAACGCCCTCAAAACATATGTTATCATCTAAAGAACACTAAACTGTATTTATTCAAAATAAATATTTTCAAATCCGTATAATGTCAAAGAGATTTTGTTGACAAATATCCAGAACATATCTACAATGTTTAAAACTTCGAGTAGTTCATAATTATTTAAGATCCTTAAAACGAAGCATTTGTATACTTACGACTTAAAGAAGTATTGTGCTTGTGTGACTGGACAATCTTAAAAAGTATCAAATACATATCTGTTATTTTTAGATGCGACCTGAGGCGAAGCGTAGAAAGCATCTATTGTCCTCGGTATGTCCGTCCGTCTGTCTGCCTGTCCGTCGCGAGAAACAGCTCCTAAACGACTAAAGAAAGGTATGTACGGAAGTGTATATAGAAAAAATTCTCAGAAAGAAATAATCCAGTTCACATTTCATTTTCGAGTCGATCGATCGAATTTTGACGAATCTCGAGTCGATAAATCCGATAACCGTTAGAGATAGGTATAGGGAATTATATATTTATTCGTATGGTGATTTCATCGTGATTTCAGAAAAGGTTCGGTTTTTAAAATTGGACCGAAATTCGACGAATATGGAATCGAGCGAAATCTCAGAAATATCGAGTCGATAAATTATTGAATTTATCGACTCGATATTTCTGAATTTTCGATCGATTCTATACAGATCGGTTCTTTACAGATAGGTATAGGGAAGTAGGCCTATATAAACAAAATTTTCAGAAAAATAATTCAAGCTTATTTCAAAAGTCGATCGATCGAACCTTGCCGAATATCA
>JAQIWE010000884.1:0-18447 GCA_034698565.1 Campodea plusiochaeta
CAGTTGTTGGAATGTCAGAAACACCCTTGATGGGTTAATCGATTTGGGTCCGTAAGATTTTGGAAACACTATACATTTTAAAACGACATGAAAATTCTTACTTAGAGCTACTTTCTTTATTTATAGTCATCCTTTAAAATTTTTATTTTTAAAAAGTATATGTGATACAATAGGGCAAGGCTACAACTTTTTTTTACTTGTCTTGAAAAATATTCCCGTCCAGTAGGTCTGTGCTATCATGACTATTCTAAATATTTTTTTTTATATTTTATCAGGAAGAAAATCTGTGATTCAGGAAAAACAAAAACTTTACAAAATCCTCTATACACTAGTGATGTACGAATATTCGAAATTTCGAATATGAATTGAATATTTTTGATTCGATGTTGAATATTAAAAGTTTGACTTCGAACAATTCGATGTTTTCGATGTATATGTAATGTTATACATTTCTGATATTCTGAAAACATCTCATTCTATACAATCCAACGGTAGGTTTAATTCTTCTGTACGGTGTTTACTTCTCTCGTTATTCAATAAAAACAGTGGTGAGATTTCATTTTCTAAAATGAAAATTACGTTAGTGTCAATATAATTCGTTTGCATCAATATTATCAAAATACATTGTGTGCAAGTCAATAATATCATGGAATATATTACGTTTGCATCGATATGATCGTGAACATTCTTCATTTGCATCCATATAATAATGAAATCTATTAATTTTGGGGTGATAATTATCTTCGGAAAAATTATTCGTTTTCATAAATACTATCACGACAATATTGCTACAGATATGTTACTTTTATTTGGAAGATTTTTATTTAAATTTTCTCTCCAGAGTTTTGTGGATTATTATTATAAAATTTGATTTTAAGATGTTATTATTCAGGAATAACACTAATTTTAAATTATTTTTAAACAGTGGAACTTTTTCTTCTTCTGAAATAACTTCCTGAGTTATTCCATTACAAAAGGCTATGCCTATTGCTATTTTAGTAGGCTATCCTAAACCTATTTTATGAAGTTTTGGACTAATTTGTGGTGAAATTTTATATAAAAAGTTGGAGTGAGAATTTTCTAATAGGCCTAAAAATGCAAAAACTAGCATTATTACTGTAAATTTTGAAACATTCGATATTCAAAATTGTATGAACTATTCGACTTGATTAGGTATGAATTCCAATTTTGCTGTTCGTACACCACTACTGTACACCACTGAAGGAATTATAATTTTGATACTAGGCTACAAGGAACGTTTGCAAATAATTTGTCTGTTATTTAGTGATTAAATAGCTCAATAATATTGCAATGACTAACCTCTTATTTAGGAATGGAAAAAACATTGAGTTACCTTTCTTAAAAAAAAATATTGTTAACCCTTCAACCCGTATAAATATGCGAATTTATTCTCGACCTGTAGTGTACCGGTATTGCCGTACTTATAGGGAAATACCAATTCCTCAATAGTCGTTTTGCCATATGCAAATCATTCTTTCTTTGAATCAATGATTCTGATTGGCTATTGATGGTATCAATCAACTATTTCTGACGTTTTTAGACCAATCGGAGACAATCTTTGTTATCTTTCAAAATACTTTGGCGTTTTTTTTGCTTTCTGGAGGCATATTTATAAAAATGAAGTTTTGCTGCTGCAAAGGCAATGGCGTAAACTCACTCTTTGAGGTAGTTTCTTTGATTTATTTGTGATCTTTTGGGAAAGAGAAATATTAAAGATAGCCTAAAACGGCTTGAAGGGTTAAAATAAAAGCATGAAAAATAAACTAAAATAATTTCAAAGACAAAAATTCAGAATTCTAATTCCTTGACATTTGTAATTAACTATAAAACAATAGAATAGACTTTTGTAAATTCCCATATAAAAAAAATATTAATTAATATAATTTTTGTTTATCTTTCCCACCAGCCTTACTCCCGATGCAAACTGACTTCATCGTCCTCTTTATCCAAGCAATGGACGGCGAGCGCGACCCTCGTAATTTACTCCAAATATTCACAATATTACCAAAAATAATAAAAAACTACCCTTCGATCACACCTTTAGAAGAGGACCTTTTCGACGTGATATCATGCTATTTCCCAGTGGATTTTAATAATAATTCAGGGGCCGTAACTAGGGAGGATCTTGTGAGGGGGTTGCATGAGAGTTTGAGTTGTACGAGGGTGTTTGCCAAGTTTTTAGTTCCTCTGGTTATTGAGAAAATGGAGTCGTCGGTGATTAGTGCCAAGATGGATGCTCATCACTTGTTGGTAAGTTAGTTTTCAATTGTTTTAAAAAATATTTAAAATATTTAGAGTTGTTTGGTTCTGTTGAGGATCTTCTTAAATATTAATAACAGGCTTCTTCTCAACAAATATATCATTAATATTTATAAATAGTTGAATATTAAAAACAAAGAAATTAAATTATGGAGATTGATTAGACATGGCTGGGTTGCTAATATATTAAAAAATAGAGTTGTCATAGGGACTTAAATCTGTATTTTTTGCAGTGGGAAGCCATCTTTTCCAGCACACAGATTCCGTTTTACTTTCTTTGTTCTCTATTGTATTCTCTTTCCCAAGTTAAGATGTGCTGGAAAAGATGACTTCCCGCTGGAAAAAATACCCCTTTAATTGAAGATCATTACAGAGTTTTTGAGCTCTAACAATAGGGCATCTGGAACCGGCTATCGTGTGTAGGCTTTCGGAATTTAGGACAATTTCTGTAGGATTTCGGAATTTATTACAAATTCGCTGGAATTTTCAGTGAACTCAGGTGAAATTCAGGAGGAATTTTGAAACCGTTGGACGCAGAAATTCGCAAGTGAATACCCCTTCGAATATATAAGATTAATTTTACTTCATGGATTATAAATACCTTTAACGATTGGGACGACTTTCCACGCTTTTACTGATCCGTAACTGCAGAACTGACCAAGTGAAAGTTCAAGGAAATACAAAGGTTTTCCAATAAATACTAGAACTATAATATACGGAATTAGAAATGCTCCTCCACCATTTTCATAAGCAGTGAAAGGAAATCTCCAAATATTTCCTAAACCAACTGACATGGCTATACAGGATAGAAGAAATTCCATTTGGTTGTTCCATTGAGCGCGGTCAACACCCTGGTCGATCTAGAAGAAGAAAAAACGTAAAATAAGTTAGCAAATTCTCTAAATCTTTTTTATTTTAAGAGACCATTTTTTCAGCGGGACGCACCATTTTCCACTACAACATATCAGTACTATGATAATCGAGTACAATAAGGAACAAAGAATGTGAAACGGTAAATGGGAAAACGATGCGCCCCACTGAAAATATATATATAGAATTTTAAGAATAATCAGGTATACCACTTTGTTAGGAAAATCTTTCATGCGATTTTTCTTAGTGTTACATTGTAGACTAGTAATATATTGGACTGCAATAATCTATAGATGTATTGCTAACCGAATCTCGGTCTAAAAATGAAGTTTTCGTCGGGCTTTTTTTTCACCTCATTCCGAATAAGAGTCAACTTTGAGGCAACGAAAACGCCATGTGGTAATTCTGCCTCAGGGCTAAAGTATAAATTACTTTATTGGAATACGAGGTGAACATTCGCCATGAAAACTCTTCATTATATTCAACAGTAACCAAATTCAGCTTTATAGAACTTTGGATAAAATTTTCTGTAAATTAAATATTTTTAACAGCCATTTAGTTTTTTAAAACTCATTTTAAATTAACTAACATATGAATAATCACATACAAATATTTTTACAATAGTAACTTGTCAAACATGAGTTACTGATTATACTATAGTCACTAAAGGAATTATAGCTAATGAATTACTAAAAAAAAACATTGTTAATGACAAACAAAATTTAGTGGTTATAACAGATAATAATTATCAGTGTGGATTGGCTGTTCCTGAAAAGAAAAAGTCATCCCCCGCTTAGTATGGGAACTGCCTCTTTTCCACTGACCACGACAATGCAGGAATATAAGCTGCTTTCTCTATGTTTAATATGTTTAATGATCATAAATAAAAAATACTTCATGGGACAAAGAAAGAATGTAAAAGGAAAATCCAGTTATTCTAATTTGCTTGTTATGAACTTGACAATTAAAAAATGAGTAGGAAATATAAATAAATTAATTTGAAAAACTTTTACCAATTCTCAGAATGTATCCCTGAATATCTTATAACTGGTTTGAAAAACATAATACGCCTTAGCACACATGTTGGAAATTTGAAGGACTTATATGCGACAAAAATGGCAGAAAAAAAGAAAAATGATGAAATCATTGTAAGGAATATGAATTAAAATAAAATCAGACTCTTAATATTATAATGATCAGTATATGATTGTTATATATTAAGAAAGTTATAGGTACTCTTGAAAGGCTGCGGATGTGTTTTATTTGGCATGTACCAAAATGATCCTATTAATTCAGCAGTTTCCTTATGTTTTAGTAGAAATATTGGTTGAATGATTGTGACTTATCGTTTTAATAAGTCAAAATCTCTCAATGGTTTGCTACAGAAAAATATATATTTAAAATATGTAAATAGAACAGACGAACATTACACGATGATCATCAGATTATTGCCCATTTTCTTCAATTCATACTATTCATTAGTTTGCAGAATTAAATATAGCAATAAATGTTTTCATATTAGAAAAAAATCCTTTCTTGGAACACATAATAATATAAAAGTTTTCTTTTATTGATTTCATATCTATTTCAAAAGTGAATGTAAAAAAATTTTCGAGAGAAAAAAAAGTCCATGCTTCACATTGTTAAATATAGTATTAGTGGAATTTTCTATACCATATAAAAATGAAGTAAAAAAATGATATGGGATATATTTATCATAATATACGAGCGTGATAAGAAGTTATAAAGGGGATTTAACATTTTAAACCATATTCTAAGAAGTGTGCTTTCGCATACGGCAATGCAGTAATGAACGCTTCTTGTAATGTTTTTGATACATGAATGTTGAATAATCAAAATGACAGTGAAGGAACATCACGAATCGTCTTCACTTTAAAAATAACTGAATAAAATGCATATTGTTAGATGATGTTAAAATTAATCTGATTGTATAGTATTGTACCAAAGTGAAAATCTGAAAAATTATTTTGGGATTCTGCTGACGAAAATTTGTCAATATAATTTACCGTGATACTAATTATTAATGATTTTCTACGTCGCCTTTTACTTTTTTTTCTTTTTTGTAATCATTCTGTGTAATATGAATTTACTTATTGGTGGCTTTTAACTTAGCAAGATCAGACTTAGAAATGAATAAATGATAGAGAAAATAAGGATTCTTCGGAGACTGTTCGCGAAGCGCAATTATGGTTAACGAGAGCGATTTTTTTTTTTTTTTTTTTTGAAAATAATAGTAAAAACGACCATTCTTACTTTATTAAAAAATAATTGGTTAGATTTTTCGAAAAAAAAGGGGGGAAAACCTGTTTTGATAATTATTATGTCATTTTTCTACATTTTATCTCTAAGAAATAAATAACACTGCAATTCTAGGGGGGGGGACGGTCCCTCTCAAATTCAACAGGGGGGGGCGTACCGTCTGCCCCACCGCGGCTCCGAGGTTCCTGCAAATTACTGGACCTTATTAGCGATCAATGTTAAAGCCAAGGGGTGAACCACTTCAGAAAAATATGTACACCGGATTTCTGTGTTCATGCGGTGTTCACCGATGTTCGCCGGTATTCATGCGATGTTCACCGGTATTCATGGCGGCGGTGTTCAGAAAATTTGGAACACCGATGTTCATGAGTGGTTCACCCCTCGGCTAAGGCATTTTCTTTCTTTTCTTTTTTACAAAAAGATGAAACATCACTACATTCAAACGGACATAAATAAATCATACTAAAATGTATCATTCATTCTTATTTATATGACGCATTTTAGGCATTTACCAACTTCCTGACTATCGACTAGGCGTAGCATGTTTTACATCGTTATATAGCAAACCTAACCAACAAGTATAATATTACGGTCCTCGCACAACAAGAAAGAAATTGCATACAATTATCGAACAGGTTTGATGACGTTTGATCTCTTTTTCTCGTTTGAGAAATTGTATGGGTGAAAATGTCGGCAACTGGAGAATTTGTATAGAAATATTGTAAATTGCAGACAATTTAGCTCTCTTTTTTCTTATTTTTAAATAATTGTTTTCACTAATTTTTTTATTATTTCATATTGTACTGTCTTATATCCGTATTACGTTTAAAAGTTATCAAAAATTGAATTTATATTTAAAAATTTTTAATACAAGTATTGGATTTATAATACGTATTTCTATAACTTCCTTATTTTTAGTAAAAAAAAGTTAGACATCACATCACTTAGTTTGTTCAGGATATATTTTTGCAAGAATGATTTTAATATCGAAGATTCGAAGTCAATCGAAAATATCTTCTTCTTTTTCAACAGTTTTTGAATTATATTACTCAACAGGTCAATTGAGCCGTTTATGTTCTGGTTAATATTTAGCAGGTCGGCATTCCGCCTTTTCCGCACCTTTAATCATTTTTATACATCTTTTCCGCAAAATTTTACCCATCTTTTCCGCAACTTCTATAAGTAACAGGTTCACAGATGATCCATCATAAGTTGATAAAAAAAAATCAAAACACCTTTTGAATTTAAATAATAATTAGAGAATGCAAAGAACCTTCTGAATAATAATTTTGAATTACCACCTTTTCAATAATAAAATATCATCAAGTTTGTACATCACCATGTTTGTATTTGGTGATGAAGCTCATAGAATTGTTAAATTTTTAATCCATCTGATAACATTGATTGACTCGATTATTAATCGTGTAGATTCGAAACCGGTAGTCCAACAATAAATAAGTTCCATCAGTGCAGAGTTGGGCGACATGGGCGTATTATTCCGTTCGTAGCACTATTGGGTAGTTTCGGTCACATAGCAGTAAAAATTCTCATATCCCCTTATATATAGTCATTCCATTTTAAAGATATATTTTGCAGTACGTATCACGAAAATGATATAACTTCAATCGTTTTAAAGTGCACGAAATATAATTTTTAGAAATATGACAAAAATGAAATAGAAAGCTAATATAGCATATACTATTTCGTCGGTATTCCCATTTTTAAAATATAATGAATACTAATTTTCCTCTAAGTAGACCTTCCCTTTTTCCTTGAAAGATTTTGCCTCACTGTCTAATAATATTCATGAACAATATAATATTATTAACATAATGGTCACATTCAATTGATTTTCAAGAACAAGGAAAAGTTTATTTGTTTTTCTAGTCAGTGTAGCGAAAAAAAAACTCAGTTCGTCTTATTTTCTAAATATAAATTCAAAAGGATCATTCTTTTGTAACAATATTTTAAATGAATATTTTTGTAAATAATATCAGATAATTTGGATAAAAAAAATTCAGAACCCTGTAATTTTGCTATTTCTGTTCTGTTATTTATTTTATATTATTCTTCATTTCAGTCCTCCAACAAAAATTTAAACTGGCGAGGTTGCAGTGTTTGAACTGGAACAATTCCACGATGCTTTTCATATTTTGTAAATTTTTGAATCAAATTATAGTATTTTGCATCTATCTTCCGATTTGGTTATTTTAAAAGTCAAAGATGTTCAAAATTCTGAAACAGCAATAAAAATTTAGAATTTTTTTAAAATAGAAATAAAAAAAGACTATACCAGGTTCTCTAGTGAAAATAAGACATTAATATTTCAGAACAGCAAGATTCCACTTTCATTGGGAAACCTGCTGGACAACAAAATTGGAAGAGAAATCAACCCTCTTACCTCATGCAAAACAACATTCTACTATTTAGAATGAATTGAAAACCCTCATTAAAGTTCTTCTATAAATATTTGATTTATTTATCGACTGCAGTTTCAAGGCAATTAATAAAATTTGGTGAAAATTAACAAAATGATAGTTGTTTACAACACGATTACCAATTGCCTTGAAAATGTTTTTTTTTTTTTAAGTCGAAACTGCAGTTGGTAAATAAATCCAACATTTATAGAAGAAATTTAAGGCGGATTTTTAATTCATCCTATAAAGTAGTTCTTCTGGTTCATCCAAAATTTAATCGTAATTATATTATTATTTTGTTTGGTAATCGGTGCTGGACTCTCACAGAAGATTGGTGATATCAATAGGCAAGCGTGATTATTTCAATAAAAAAAGGAAAAAAAAGATGTCGCTTGAAAAAAGAGTGGAATTCATTCTTATTTATTTTCTGTACTTACTTCTTGGTCATCTGGGGCTGTAGTTGATGGGTCAACAATATCCGATATTGTTTTGATTTCTCCATTTGTTTTATTGTTGTTATATGGTGGTGGGTCATCTTGGAAACTGGGATTGTATTGTCCTTGTAATTCCTGGAAACAAATGGGAATTTTGTTATTTACAATCATAAAATAACATATGACAACACAAACATGTTTTTTGACATTAGTAAAAGGGGAAGAAAAAAGTTAGTCAAAGATAACTGCGAAAGAAAATCTTACTAAAAGGAATATCATACTTCCCAAAAATAAGATTTTCAAGCCGTTGTAGATGAACTTTTTTATGTAGAATAAAATTTTCCTCATAATTCTCATGTTGACTTATCAAGAATAAATATATATTAATATATATATTCACATAGTCACGATAAAATAATAATGTTAAATTAATAGTATTGGTAGTGTAATCAGAATTATTCACAGTGGATTAGAGAACAATAATGGGATTAAAACCTTCTTTATAAATAATAAATTTTTGGGATGCTAAAACCAACAAATTAACGAGTAACATGAAATAAGCAGGCATGCGTATTTGCATGTACGTATAAACTAATAAACAATATAAATGTTATATCTTGATTTTCGAAAAGCTTATACTGTTTCAAACCCAACAATAATGGACATTTCCTTTTGTTTATAGATATTAAGAAAGCGGAAAAAATAAATATAAAATTACAACCATTATCAACCAAAACGCTGTATGTAATAATTGCATTCACGCGTACAGTTTTGTGATGACGCGATACTGATGACTCAGTTAATTAAAACAAACTATTTTTACATCAAAATCATATAATTATTCAGCATTAAAACTACCGGTATAAGATAAGAAAATTCTAAGGAAAAATGCACATCATATACGTCACTGCCGCGCGAATAATAACAATAATTGCGAAATTTAAAAACCGGATTCCGTTGAAACCAGGTTCACAATCTATCAAATCAATCATTCTGACGTATTTCTAAACGCTGCATGCTGTACTTCCCCACTGGAACCATTCAAAACTCCTATGGGACTTGTTATTCCAAGAATTGACCCCCTTACCCCCTCCCTCCCTCCCAATTGCCAACTCACGTCACGCAGATTACCTCGGACAAAAACAAACAGCGAAGATTCGCCCTCGCAAAAAAGTTACCTTTCTTCATTGCGGTTTTCCCCGCCGTCCTTTTAATGGGGGCTTTGAACTGAGGAATGCACATTGCAATTTTAGAGGTCTCGGTAAAAGTAAACTTTCAAATTAAATATGTTATGTATCTGTGTTTGTAGCAAGGTGTTTGTGATGTACAATCGTTATACTGTTGGGTTTGTTTAATTTATCTAGGCAAAAATTAAGTTATAGTTTTTATAATTTTTTAATAATGTGTTGGCCCAATTTTCGAGTTTATTTTTCAGAAACATCGAAGTTTTCTGAAGAATTCTAGTATTCCAATGCCAGCAAAATCAAGGTCTTATATGCAGAATAATCGGCGACGGGACATGATATAATTATTTTTAGGTAATTAAACATGATAATGAAATTCAATCTAAAAATAAAAAATGTAAAAAGAAGTCACGAATTGTTACAAAAAGTTTCCTTCAAATCTACTTTTCCTTCACATTGCTTTGTTTACATAATATAAGCCAACTGGTGTAAAAATATTTTGTCCGAAACTTTTTCCCCTTATTTTAATATCTATGAGTTTTATTCCATTTCCAGGGCATAACACACTTCAAAATATACCATTGTATAAGTTCTTATATTGTACGATATAAAAGAAGAGAACATCTATTATTATTTTCTTCTTGCTTTTCTACTCTAATATACACGATGTAAATGAATAATTATAAATAATCCAAGTTATGTGTATCAAGAGAATGTATACACACTTTTAAAGTCAGTTGCATAAACATTTATTTCTCTGTTAAAATAAATTAATCCAGAGATTTTAATGAGCGGATCGAAAGCCAAATTTGAATTCTTTTGATTTATAATTTTCGATAATAATAATGAATTAAATGTTTTATAGCAGTTATGTTTAGAGTAAAATACATTTTGTGCATATAATTTCATTTAATTCACCAAAAAATATTTAAAAAAAATATTGATCATAATTATTTTTAATCAATGTGAAATTGTGAATCTACTGAACACCTCCCAATAAAAAGAGATTTTAATGCGTGAATCTCACACTTTATTTTTTTTCTTCTTCTTCTTTTTATAATAAATGAAAAATGTAATTACTAAATCAAATTCGGTCATTACGAAACAGCGAGAGGCATCATTTGGAATCCTATACTAAAACAACCTAAATTTATTTATTTCGACTGCAAAATTGAACACAATTGTATTAAAATATCTTTCGGGTATAAGTTAGAAATCAGAAGCAAAATTACAAAAAAAAATTACTCACCTCCGAGGTAAATTCCCTAAACATGTTTCACATACAAATAAACTCAACAGCGTTTAACATAAAACTAAATTTAAAAGGTTCATTTGCCCTCCATGGGTTGAAAAATAGAAATTATTTACATCTAAATTAATGCACATTACCATAAGGTCATCGGCTTGTCAATACCATTAAAAGTTAAACTTCATTGTTTTGAATGAATTTCCTGTTAATTAAGATACCGAATTTTGGAGGTTACATGAATAATGGAAAATGTCGTTGTGTACTGATATGTGTTAGTTTATGTAATAGTAAATAACAGTGAAGGTGAAATTGGTATTTATTTAAATGGAATCAAAAAGAATAAATAGTATTTATATTAGTTATTTAGAGTTAAAGTGGTGCTGGTAATGGTGGTGGGGTGGGGGATAAATGAATCATATTTCCAGGCTGCTAAATAAAATAAAAAAATACATTACAGAAATTTCGATTAAAGTATATAGAAAAAGTGAAGGCATTAAAATTAATGTCAAATTTACAACAATTTAAATATCAAAGGTTGATATTAAAGGTTGAGGCCTATTAGAAAAGCCTATAGGATCCTACATATATTAGTCTGTTGTGATGCAAATACACACATGGAGACGAACTTAGAGCATTAGCTTGTCTATAAGGATTAGGGAATCTATAGTAATGTATACGTGTGATTGTTTTGTGGTTGTTATTTATAATTATATTTGCAATTATTCTGAAATAAAACATTGAATATTTAAATAACAGTTCCTCTAAAAACATTTTTATCAGCTTAATTCATATTAGTTTTCAGATATCACTATATCAGTGTCAATAAATTGCTTCTTTTTCATTCACTACGTAATATTTTAAATGCAAATACAAGTACTGAACTTTGATTCATTTCATATTAATAAGAGAATAATTCAGGAGCCTAATAATTTGCATAAACAAATTTCTATATAGATGCTAATTTATCGTCGGCATACCTTTCTTTGTTCAGGTACAGTTGACAACGGGAAGTATGCTTTACAGCGAAACGATAAAAATTAGTCATAGCGCCACATCTCCTGAAAGATGAATCACTTTTCAAACTTTTTTCAGTCTTACATCCTTGAAAAAAATTCACGCTGTATTACACATGTAAAATCTCGTGTGCAAATAAAGGCGAATACGATCTGTTTGTTTAATCTAGAGTAGTCATTGGTAGTTTTTTTAACGGGACAAATCCCGTGATATAATAAACTACGCAATCTACGTTTTCACTTTGGCAGCATATATTAATTATTTCAGCCTGCTGATAATTTTAAATTCAAATGAACTTCCAAATAATTCTATTGAAAGTAAACTATTTTCGAAATAATTCAATTCTATCTTCAATATAGAAATGAATAATTCATAAAATACAAAATGTTACATTGTCCAAACTCTGTGTCACAATGCGCGACCAGTCGATCAGCGACAACTTTTTCATTCAAAAACTTCATAAAAAAAATATTATTAATGAAAATTGAATTAAAGGGGTATTTTTTCCCTACGGGAAGCCATCTTCTCAAGCACAGCTTATCGGTCTCTTGGGAAAGAGAGTACAATAGAGAATAAATAAAGTTAAACGGAATATGTGTGTTGGAAAAGATGGCTTCCCGCTAGAAAAAATACAGGTTTAAACCCGAAACAGTTTGTAGATGCGAGGATGCTCGAGGCATCTGCTACCTTATTATCTACCAAAGATTTATCGATTTTTCTTCAGAAGAATTTTCATCAGCTACCTGGCATGCCGTTGTTATATCAGAAAAATATTGAAGTAAAGTAAAATCCTGAAATGTCTTTTCGGCGTTTTACTCTACAAAATTATTCTAGAAAAGAAATTTTAACGAAAGAAAGTAATAAAGAACTCCCAATACATCAATATTGCCTTTCTAGCGTTTTGATATCATTAATACTTCACATAGATTTGTGATAACCTAATTTAAACAGAACTACAGTTAGTACAATAAAAGTAAGGTAAACTGATTTGATGTGCTTTGTGTGAGCACCACTGTTAAAGGGATATCCGTCACGCATAATAAACTTTTTTTATTCAAATATTTTCAAACGTAGATTAGTTTCTATTCAGAACATTTTCAACGTGTATATAGTTACGAAATTATTTTTTACAGTTGTTTTACTATATACTAATAGATAATAAAAGGTGTAAGTGTAGATTTTCATTTTGTGTAGATAACAAGGGTTTTAGAAGCATCAAAGGTAGATTTAAAGAAAACTTATAAAAAAATTAGATTTTTTATTATAATATTTTCCTATTAATTATTAAATATAAGAAAACTTCTACCATAACTGTTATTTTTTTTAAATCGTAAATATTATTATAAATTTTTCTTCTTTTGGGGATAATAAGTGCATATAATATTATTATAAACTTTTAATTTCAAGGTTCGACGATATAAGAAAATATATAAATATAATATAACAATGTATAATAAAACCATATAATTATACAGTTCAATAAATTGATTTAGTAAGACTGACCTAATGCCTTACTGAATATAATATAAAACCAGTTTTGAGATCACAGAACCTGATGCTGGTTTTAATAAACTCTTCGCAATAGAATTTATTTAAAGATACATTTCGCTCTGTTATCTTGGATAAAATATTTATAAAAAAATTTATTCGGTATTTCCTATTATTATATAAATTACCGAAAACTTATATAACATTGTTTTCACCGGAGTCTGGTGAATTTTCCAGACAATTTCGGTGTATCTTTTCAAGGTAAACCTGTATGCACTTAAAGTGCATTGCATAAAATCCAGAAAAGTACGGGAAAGAAGAACGATAATGTTACATAAAACACTGTCACGATTATGAGCAAGCGATTGGTACTGTTGCAGTTTGACATCAATATTACGTGCGATCGTATTACAGTGACGTCATGTAGGTTCTGACTCCATCTTCTTTTCTGCCCTCTATGAAAATATTACTTTGAATATTTTCTTTTTACTTAGAAGTTTATTAAGAACATCATTTTTTTGCCAAAAATGCTTGAGTGTAAAAACCTTTCGGTTAATATGCACAGCATTTTTTTTTTAAATAACAAATTTTGAGAGAGTGTTCTTTGGAGAGTAACAGAGATTATTATAAAGATCTAACTTTTTGAATATTATAGTTACTCATTTTGTTTGTTAATATATTATTTCCTTAGCTTAACTTATGTTTCGTTGCTATGCATCTTATCTTCAGAAGTACTAGAAATAAAAAAAAATCGTGTAATCACAAGCAAAGATTATACAAAACTCTTTTTTCTATGTATACTAACTGCCGAAGATGAGGCGTATTATAGCATTATAGCTCTGAAACATAAATTATATTCAGGTAAAGAAATAAAATACTAACAGTATATTAACATAGGAGTGGCTATAATTCAAAAATTTGATCCTTCTCTATTTTATTTTCAATTTTTATATAAAAAAAATCTTTATTAAACATCCTTCTGGAAGTTTCTGTTATCAAAGCAATACAAGAAACAGTTTGATTTCATTATAATGGAATAATCGTAATATTATGATATACATAATACCCATAACATAATGTATGGAGTCAATATATTTTGATCTTCGTTTAGGTCTTTTTCGTAGCTTTCAAATAAATTAATCCATGATATTGGGTCCCAAACTCTCAATTTCTAAGGTAGGTAAATCTGTTGTTCTTTCCTAATTTTGACATCATAAATAGTTCCATGAAAATATATAATTATTCTAATTACACGACTTCGTATGATATTAGAAAATATATATAAAAAAGGGTTTGAATCGGCTTGAATATTAACTATGAAACAATAATAAATATATGTGTCTTATTTCGCTAGGTACTTTGGAGATGACTATACTTCTTATATGCGTATGACGTGCATCGTGTGCTGATACGGAAAGTTAAATATTTATCTAACAAATATAAATATAATATAAGAATCAGTACCAGGGAGTGCTTCAGTACCAGTGGAGTCAGCAGACATGATGGGGGTGGGCTGTTTTTCACTAATGATTCCAATTATAGGGGGATGTTACATACAGATTGTATAGATTTCATATTCTTTAAAATTCTTTAAAATATTTAATCGAAGGATAATTTATAATATTTCAATATATTTGTTTCAATGTGTAGAACTGATATGAAAATTCCTTGTACCGTAGGTATACTTAAAAATTATGAAAATGCAAATTTTACTAAACATATTAAAATCTCTCAATTACAATATTTATCTATCTTAGTGACTGAAAATAATAAATTTTCTTACACCTTTCCTTATTCTGTTATTATATATGACTTAACCTTGTTTTATTATTAATAGTTAACCAAAGTTAATAAAATTATGCACGACAATTACACATTAACGAATATACATTATATTCTTACATAAGGAAATGTGTGAATTGTTTTAGCTCCTTATATTTTTATTTTGTTATCTTGAATAATTTAAATTATACTGTAACATGCACTAAAAGGTGTATAGTTTCGTCAGAATATGAAGATAAAGTGTTATGACAAAGTTATTTTATTTTCGTCGCGACAATTCTTGCCTCATTTTAACTGCTAAAGATTTTTATAAAAGTATACTGATTACTGAAACTTGGTCACACTTTTTTCGAAAGAGTAGAAAACGTTACAGTTTTCGGGATAAGTAATGAGTAAAGCATGTCAATGCTCATATTATTTTTATTATACATTCAGCCATTGATAGTTATACGATCTTACGAAATATGAAACATTTTGGCTAAAAGTTAAAATTCTACTGTCTTGTTCATGGCAGTGATAATATATATGTTTTTATTGACAGATGCCACAGAATAACAATATCAAATTGATTACAAAAAAATATTTCAGATTAGCATCAAATCATTGCAACAAATTTCTCCATGAAGAAATTTGTTGCAATGATTTGAATTGTGTCATTCTGTATTTAAATCTGTTTTCCTGATTTTTTTTATTACTAATGGTTACTATAATGCATAAAGTAAAATAATTTTTTTTTTTCACTTTGAAACAAGGGAACTAAGTCATAAATTATTTCTATTATATAATAGATAAATTACATTATTACACTCTTAGTATCTTCCATGGAAGGACTATTAATTTATAATTTTTGTTGTCCTTAAAAAAATTAATATAAAGAATACAAAATAATATTATATTTCATTTTTAACCTACATCTTTTTAGCCAAAATAAATTAACAGATGCTAAACTTTACGAAAGTCGTGAATTCATAATTATGTAATACATTAATAAAAACAACTTTGAGAGACAAGAGAAACGCCTCTTGGATAACACTGTATAACGGTATTCCATTCATTTTGAGTATTTGCTAAATCAAACGTAAAAAAAACTTAATATACGATAAAAAAAAGGATTTACTGCTATAAATCACTGATTTAAATACAAGGTTTAAAAAAAAAGAGAAACAATATTGTCCTTCAGTTTGCGTTTTCTCGTACATGGAAATAACGTATAACATTGCGTGATTTTATCTAAAATCACAGGGTCGGAAAAAATTCTCATACTTATTTGAAAAATCTTCGTGATGTTAATTATGAATTCTATATTTACTTTGTTGTTTTTCAGAGTTGATTTTATAAAATAATTATATTGTTTGTGTAATATATTATGACATGATTATTATTGTCAAACATGCATATTTTATTAGGTAATATAATTCATATATAGCGTATGTTAAGGCGACTTATTGTTTTGAATCAAACTATCTATTGCTGCCAAAAGTGTATCCTTAACCTATTTACATAAATCACAAAATTTACGATTAAATACGGAATAAATTATGAAAGAATTTCAACGAACTAGGTATCGAGAGATCATCACTTGAAATTGCTTACTTGATTGTATTTTATCAGAAATGAAAGGGCAAAATAATGATTATTGCTAATATTATGAGTGTTTTATTTTTAAGATACGAACAATTCTTTCGATAAAAAATATTACGTTTCGGTGAGTTATTTTTTGTAACAATTTATTTATTTTATAGAATTTTTTAAAAAGAAAAAGAGCAGTTAATATAATAATTATTGTAAAAATATGTTTCTGATATAATATTCTAACTCAACTGAAAGAATCAAGAGTCCCAACTTTAAATGAAATGAGAATATATTCAACTAAAATTCAGCGTAAGTACGAATCGTCGCTGAAGTTATGGAAGTTCATTCTACCACTTATTTTAAACTAGACCTTTTGATCTTGAACAATACGGTACTGTTTATTTATGATTAAAAATACAAAATTAAAAATAAAGATCATTCCTCTGTTATAATCCTGGAATGTTCGGAAAACCCATCTGTTGAATTTAAATAAGGAATTCATAATAATAATAATTATATATTAATTCATAAGCAAAATAATAAATAATAATAAGTTAGTGATAATTATGTTTACTAAAATTATTCCGTTGTTTAATTCACACTGAAGAAAACAATATTATTAATTTAATAATAATATTATATATTTCAAAGTAAGATTATGGATGAAGTAACGAATAGTTGGAAAATATCAAAACACAAGAAAGGTATATTATTATTTATTATTTTAAATAAAAAATAGTAAAACTTACTGTCATGATTTAAAGTGCTTCAGGCGTATGCGAATAAACTGCACTTGTACATGAACTTTCGAATTTTTTTCACTTTTATAAAAGATGCAGCCACGTTCGTGTGCTACTTTATTGCCTTTATGTGAATTAATGCAAATTTAGAACCTTTGTCTGGTGTAATATACGGATTATGGAAACCATAATAACTATCATGATTAACGCATGCGCTTTTAGTTAAAAACAAAGCATGCTTTGCAGTTTTTTTATTGTTACACTTCGGCAATTTCTGTGACTAAAAAGTTACCCTTCTGTAGAGCCAAATTACCATGAAGGTGAAATTTTATTGGGAAATAAAACCAATTGAATAAAAACAAATAACGAACGAATAAAATAAATTAATTTAAATATTATATTATTGTTAAATTGAATATATTCTTTAAAGCTTAAATAAATATTGAAATTATGTTATCATGTTTGTGTTGCCGTTTGTTGTACTGTATATTATTGTTATTTCATTTTTTTTTCCTTGTCTGTCACTGTAACTGATTATACTTATGCTAACCGTTGTGTATAAGACGTTAAACAATAAATAAATAAATAAGAAAAGTTCAGCAGTCGGGTTCAGACGTTCAGTAATACCCTGGCGAGACGTAAAACTGTCGTTTGCGGGTATCAAGGGTTTCGGTTATGACCACGCGTCTGTTTGCCTAGCGTAATATAATTTCCTTTTATATTTAATTTAATGTGCGATTTGCTACTATTTAGTTCTAATTTAATGAAAATGGAGTACAATAATTTAATAAAATGCATTGAAAAAGTAATAAATAAATAATAACAAAATAAAATAAATACCACAATAAAAATAAATGCTAAATTCTTAAATAAATAAATAATAAAATAAAATAAAAAAACTTACTATATCAGATTTAACTGAATATTTTCCTTTGGTACTCCCAACCATGATTATTTTGAACACAGGAAATAATAATGCACTTGTTCACAATAAAGGACCTACATCAACACTGAAAAACTTTCTACAACACTGTTGAGGTTTTACCCTTCCTCTCCCCCCTTCCACCTCTCGTGGTCGCTCAACTACCTGCCCCCCCCCCCGCGCAACCTTGCATCGCCGGTACAGCATCAACATAC
>JAQIWE010000885.1:0-18445 GCA_034698565.1 Campodea plusiochaeta
CATTTTTAGGTAAATTTGTTTACGTGATACAAAAATATAGAATTAAGGCTATATATTCTTCTTTAATTCATAAAAATTGGTTCATTGGATGCATTTTGGCAGTCGATTGAAATGTGTCAGCTCGCTCTGAAACACCCTGTATATCTGACAATAATTTTTTTTGCACATGAAAAATATATTATTGAAGCAAAAAATAGATTTATTTGCAACTTGTAAAATCAGTATGTTACTAAATTGCATTTCGAATCAAAATTTTAAGATAAGTTTTCTCTAAATCCACCAAACACAACTTTGTCATTTGAAATTATTTGTAATTCCATCATGTCAAGATGGTGTTCCTGCAAAATTTCGCATTTATCATTGTTAAAAGTGTTTGAAAAAATCTTGAACTAACCTCTGAAAATACTTTCTTTAAATAAATTTTCTTTTTTATTGTATTAGATAAAGTATACGGAATAATATTTTATACGGAACAGAGTACCGCCATAAGATAAAAGATGTCAGAATGATTCAGCAAGGTTGCTATATAATCACTTTAATAACGAGAAAATAAATTAAAAGGTAAAAGAAAAATCTGCTTTTCCTGTCTTAATGGTATTTATTACTCAATAGTGGGCAGTACCTTTACTTAAGATTGCTTATATATATAACATACTATATTTGAAGAAATTCAGTTAGCTTCTTAGACCATGTATACCATTTTATTTCGGTTATGTGCTCTAAGATAGTATATAAGGATAACTGGCGAACTTGCAAAAAAGTGATTTAAATTAACTCTCAATTAACTACTAAATTCTCAGAACCAGTAAAAAAACAGTTACATTATATTGTATGTACGGAAGCCCTGAGCTGCCAATACGACACACATTTGTTTGAAAGCAAACATGTTTGTTTGGATACAACAATGTGTATTTAGATACAACAATGTGTGTTTAAATGCAACAATCAGTATTTATAGGTGCAACAATGTGTATTTAGTTGCAAACATGTTTGTGTTGACACATGTATGTGTTAGGCTCAACAATGTCAGTTTATATGCAACAATGAGTATTTAGATACAACATTGAGTATTTAGAAGCAACAATGAGTATTTAGATGCAAAAATGTGTACTGAAACTGATATCAGTATTTAGGTGTAACAATGTATATTTAATTGCAAACATGTTTTTGTTAAACGTAACAATGTGAGTTCAGAAACAACAGTGTGTGTTTATATGCAAGACGACTGTGTGCTTAGTTATATACAAGTGTGTTTCGGTGCAAGCAAGTTTTTTTTTATTTGCAACAATGTTTGTTTAAGTATATGTCTATAGATATACAACAATGTGTGTTTAAAAGCAAACATGTTGTTATAGAAGCAAATAAATATGACACCAATTAATAGTTTCAGCGCTTTTTTTTTTTACTTCCGTTTACTTTTCGCTACTTTTACGGGAAAAGACATTTAAATAGGCGAAATACGCCGCTCTTCTCTTTCACGCCGCCACGCCGGTTCCATAATTGCGTAATACCCGGCAACACATAACATCCGGTCATGCGCACTAGAGCACATGGACTAAGCAGATTTGAAGTGAGAAAGAAAGGAGGGTTGGTTTAGCGGTAAAACTAACGTTATATGTTTTTAGCTGAGGAATACTACTGGATAGAAACTGCAAGACTATGTAAGTTTCAGATGTGCATATAGGGCTGCACGTTTTTTTTTTGTAGCTTTACCCTTGTCTCATTTGAGACTAATCACAAGCCATTTTCAGTTTGGTCAAATGACCAACTATCATAGGTCTCTAACGAGACAAGCTTTACCCTAATGAGATTGACCTTTTCGAACCGACAGATGAACCTGTCTGAGAATAGACTGCGTAGCGTCTATCTTTTTTCGAAGGGAAAAGAGAAGTCTGAGAATGGAGACTGACCTATCCGAGACAGGAGTTTGACCTTCCTTACCAGGGCAGAAGCCAAACTGATTAAACCTGACCTTACCCTCTCATTCCATAGGCTAGTCTACAACCCTACCTTACTAGTAGGCCTAAGTAATAACAGTCACATGAAAATGGAAGTTCTGTTTATTCTCTTTATACTTAACGCTACTTAATTATCATAAACCTGATTTAACATCATCAATTTTTTTGTCTCGTTTTTCAGATTTTATGAACAAAAATTAAAATTTTCGGTTTTAATTTTGTTTATATAGGCCTATTTTTTCCAGACAATTTGCAGCATTTTTTATACTTACAGGTATACCTGAACGGAATATAGATCATTTATAGCAGTAGAAAACTTGTGTTACAATATTACTTAGGCTAGAAATAAAGGGAAAACATTTAACGATTTTTTTAAGGAGTAGGCCGAATATTTTGGTATGAAGTAGGCCTAAATATTTTGTTAAGGCAAATAATAAACACATTTTATTGATTTTCAAAATTTTTGCCACTTTTTGACCATTTAGAAAAAACGAGACGAGAAATATTGAGACAGATCCTGACGAGACCGAGACAAGACTTTTATTTTTCAACTCAAGACCAGACGAGATGGCATCACTAACCACAAAGCCTAATCCGAATAATCCTAGGAGAGGGTCAAACTGTAACAAGTGCCTTATGTGGAGAATTTATCCTCCATTTTGCTTGGTGTAATGAACCGTTGTACCACGTTCCCCCCCCCCCCCTCCCCCCCCCCCGCTTATTTACTAACGTATTTTAAAAATCAATGAATCAGGGCTAATCACAAACTTTGTAACTTAATTATTTCAATAATTTTATTATAATGTAATGTACCTACTGGCGAAGTAATACAAAAAAAAACATTGGAAAACAAATGGACCGCATCACTACTCAACTGGAGCCTTCTTGAATCGAGTTGTTCAGTCTTGGAAATAAGTTGAAGAAATTATCAAGCATAGGCCTATATCAATCATAAGCGCGAATTTTCAAATTGCAGAAATTCATTTGTTATTTGAATATTAGCGACAGTTCGATTTTTAAAATACGCTACCGGTAGTAAATAAGCGAAAAAAACTCAAAACCCCTTGGTGGGGAGAATTTTTTAAGACATGCTTCAAGTCTGTACGATAATTTTAAGTGGTCTAACTGGCCGAGAAAAAAATTAGTTGGGCAAAAAAGGGGTGTGCATTTTGAAATATAGTGTCTGTAACCCTCTCCACCATAAAGTCTAATCCAAAGAAGTCTAGGTGAGGGTCAAACTGTAACAAGATAAATTTTCCACATAAGGCACTGTACAGCCTGTTTTTGACAATAATGGCCAAATTTTAAAAGACGAAAAACAGGCTGAATACTGCCTAGTAGTAAGACTAGAGAATACTTGAGCTATTGAAATATTATTAATTTTATGTATCTTTCATTAGACCTATCATTGTTGTATTGTAAGATTGAAGAAACAAAAATGCTACTCATTTTCTCCCTCGTAAAATAGTCTTGATTGGTCTGGTCTAATATTAATTTATAAAAATTCTGATGAGATTTAAAAACTTATTTTTTTAAATCTTATCATTTAGCCAAACAAGATTACTACAATTATTTTTAGAACTACAATTATTTTTAGAAGTAACTTTAAGTGTAAAATCTTGAAGTTGGTAGAAAAGCTTCAATTCAAACCTCTCTAATATTAAGAATGTTTTTGATTGTGAATCAGTTTATAACTTCCTTTCAAATTTTACTTTTTTCAGACAATATGTATTTATTTCCCTTTCAATTTTACTTTCTTATTCAGACAGTATGTATTGCCCATCATGTGGATATTTTTCCCCTTCAACTGCTAAGTATTGTGCAGAATGTGGTGTATCACTGATCCCATCAACCTCTAGCTCTACAGAAACAGTATTGCTGTCAACATCATCTGTATCTTCAAGAACACCAGAAGCCAGTACTACACCTAGAGCAACAGGTATTAATGGAGTGATAATTCAGGGTTATACTTCGGAATTTCAGAATAGAGATGCGCGCTTTTTTAGAACAGTCTTTTCAGTACATTTTTCAGAAAATTTCGAATGTGAAAGAATTTTGGAAATCAACCTTTGGTTGCTCTAAAATTCTAACAGAAAAAGAAAAATATTTCATTATACACAAATGTTAGATACATTTCTTCCCTACATCCACTTGCAATTTCATAAAAATTGGTTCATTTTTCCTTTAGTGGTTCCATTTCCTATATCGCAGTATTTAAAAAGTTGTCGCCGTTAATTTTATCAAGAGAACATGCTGATTTTCTGCAAGTTGAAAGCAATAATGCGACCGAAATTCACCTTGGAATGAGTATACAGTATGCGAAAGAAAAATTATTAGTGATAGATCTGAATAACAGCGGACCAAAATTTTTGTAAAACAGAATTGTAGACGTCAGTACTGATGCAGGCTGTTAAAAGACTGCCGCCAGCACTGAATGACAGCGAAAGAAGTTGTCAACGTGTTTAAGGGTGACTTTATTTTCTGTGATATGACTGAAGTTAATGTAACCTTTCAGTTTGATAATCAGAAACCCAGTAACCAGTTTTCACAGTAAATTCAGCCATATTCTCAATAAACAATCAGCATTAAACAAAATTTTAGCAACTGACAGCAAATTTTTTAATATTGGCTAATTTTTTGGCTTTCAAAAACTGACGTTACTCAATGAAAAGTGAACCGTTTTTACGGAATTGCATGGGGATATAGAGAAGTGTATCGAACATCTGTACACAGTATAATGAAATATTTTTCTCCATTTGTTAGAATTTTACAGCTACCGAAGGTTATTTCTGAATAGCCCTCATTAGAACATTTCTGTAAATCGTTTTTTTACCAATCTGTAAAAAGAAATTAGATTTTCAAAGAAGTTGAAAATTATTGTTTGAAAAGTAAGTTGGATACGTAGGCTATGATGCATGAAGCAGATTGGAATATTACTTTTTTTCAATTACAAATTTCTACTTTCAAAATTGAAATTTGAATTTTAGTAGGATCACAATCATGAGAATTGAATACTCAATTTCTTGCCCTGATAATTTTGCAGTTGTATATAATTTGTGTAAAATTATTAAGAAAAGGCTGGCTTGGATCAAAGCAGTCGAAAATTTTAGGGTCCAATTTATAGTTTATAGGATTCTTAAAAAAGGGTGCCCAATTGCTAATATTAAAAAATAAAAGGCGAGGGTAAAGCCCGAACGCTCTTTTTTTACTATATATAACTACAATTTAGACCGTTTTTAATAGTATCAGACCACTTTATTGAGATATTTTCAACAGAAAGTTGCATAATGTAGCTGATTTTCATTAAATTTCTTTTTTATTTCCTGAAATTTTTGAAAAGTTAATCTATAACTGGGATGACAAAATGTGATCTTCGCCCAACCCCCTTCCCATTTTAAAATTGGGGATTTTCAAAACTGCTGACCTCGTGATTGGTACGCCCCTACTATTTTTAATATTTTTTGGTATTTATAATATTTGTGTGTTCAATTTTCTTGACGTGGGAGGAAGGCAGATGCCGCACCTTCCGTAGTATCTGCGCCTGGGTGAAGGGTAGATAGTTTGTACACTCTCAAGCAAGTCATGCTTATATATAGACGTTATAAATTGCAATATTATCAAGCTTAATTTGGATAGGACAAGTCACGTCTGTAAGAAGTCATATCTAATGTCATAATAGTGATAAATAACAGCAATGCATTGAGTAATAAACTTGAGCTTATTTTGTTTCATTGTACTTAGCCCACCAATCGTATTCAGAATTTATGAGTTTCAGAAGAAAAAAAGAAGAGGAGAGGCAATCATATTCTATTCCTGGAAGAAAAAGACAGAAACAATCTCAAGTTACGGTATGTTATAGCAAACTATAAAAGAAAAGGGACAGTTTGATAAATTAATGTTATCTATAATATGCGAAGGTGAAAATTAGCTTAATTCATTAAATTCTACTGATAGGGCCAGGAGTTTGTCGTTTTCACGATTCGCACGATAAAAAGGTAACATTTTACTGAGTCCTTGTATCTTAATGATTTTGATACATTTATTCATGTGGTAAAATAATTTTCATGAATAGTTGTGATTTTAGGTTATATTCATGATAATACACACAAAATATTGCTTCAAACTACAAAACTTCATTTTATTTCATCTGAATTTGCGTAAAAAAATCATCTTACTGCAAAAAAACATCTGCACTGTCCACAAAAAACAGCCTACGATATTCTATTTACATGGAAGATAGACCTACCTTATAAAATAAATTTATTGGTACCATTCATTTATGATTGTTTGTTCCTTCTGAAATTTTCTCTGTTTTACAAAGGCATAAATATCTTTATCTATTTTATCATTAAAATGGAAATGATATTACAATTTAAAAAAAGTGACACCAGTTCTTTTCAAATATCTAACAATATGGTTAAAGTATGAAATTGACTGTAAAATGATGTAAAAATAATATAGTGTGTAATTATAAAGAAAGCTACTGCATTGTTAAATAAGTTGATCCCTTCGCTTAGTGTTGTCTGCAAAAACAATTTTTAAGAAAATGAAGTTTTCACATCTTTTACGTAATAGATAATAGCAAAGTTGATAAATTTAATAAATTGTAGTAAGATTTACCAGAATAAATCGTTCTTTGTATTATTAATAACTCAAAGCAAATAATATAGTCATTTTCTAAAAAAATATTTTTGCAGACGACACTAAGCGGAGGGATCAACTTATTTAACCCTGCAGTACATGCCATAGAACCTAATTAGTACCACTTGCTAATATTTCAGTAATATACATAAATACTGTGAAAAATATTAATTAAGGCTTTCATTTTTTCTAGGGGAAATAATTTGGTTCTTGTTTTTACTATATTTTGCATTTTCTATTGGAATGTTCACATGGAAAATGCTATTTTTTTTATATAGATCGTTTTAATATTAATTATTTCACAGATACATAAAACCAAAGATTAAAGTTTTGTGATATTAATTTTATTTTGTTAAAGGTAAATGTTGCGGCTGCTAAGCTGAGTGATGGCAAATTGAAAAGAATAAAGAACTCCACATGTGGAGTTACAGTTAACCCACAATGTAATGCTCATGAGCTAACAGCAGCATGTGTAGACAAGGTGCTTGCTCATAATAAGAATTTTGATAAGTCTTGTGGTTACCTTCTGCTGTTCCATGATTTTACAGAAGTCCTCATAACACCAGGAACAGATAAGCCATTTATTCTCGAAGAATATAAAGACAGTTCAGGGAAACCGTATAACAGAATCTGTTTTTTTGTGGCATCAACAGAAGATTTTAGTGGTAAGACCTCTTCCAGTAAAACAGCATTTACAAGTAAAGCTTTTTTACTGATTGAATCTAAATATTAAGACATTTTTACTACAAGCAATAAGGCCACTGCTGAAAAGTTTTGTACATTACATAAGAGGGACTTATTTTTCTGATTTCCCTGGAAAATGCAGTGTAGTAATTTACCTGATAAGTTCATAGAATAGATTAATTACATTAATGCAAAGTTTCCTCCAAGATAAGAAATCGAAATTTTTTTGGAAGAAAACATATTTAACAATAGTTAAGTAAAAAGGTAGTAAAGATAAAGAACTAAGAACATGAATACAGTTCTAATAATTTTTATGTCTAAAACTATTTCTTTAACCTCATGGCTGCAAATTTGATGAAGTATAAATTTTAAATATTTGGATATTTTGACTAACACCTAAGCAGATGTCTAGCTGAATCAGATAGAACAATAATTCAGCAGGATCATGTCATTCGAGATTCAATAAAAGTTTTGGAACAGCTCATCCTAATGTTTAGACATTTTTGAACAGCAGTGTTTCCAAAAAAAAAAAATTGTATTTGGGGGCCAAAGTGGCCTCTAGATATCTTACTGAGAGGCCACTTTTTAAAAAATTAAGCTACCTGTAATAGAAATTATTCTGCCATATACATGTAATATGTTCAGCTGTAATTTGGCTCTGTATAGGCCTACATATAATATTCATACTGTGACTGGTATATACTAGGCCTATTTCTAAAATTTTAGACTGGCCAATGAGAAAAAGATTACAGAAAACTTATTACGTTATTACTATACACATCGAACCATGTTATAATATTGCCTGTGACAGTTTTAAAATTATATTAGTAATATCTATTAACAAAAGTATGCTGCTAAATTTCCTTGCCAATGTAGAAAATTATAGTTTTGACCTTTTTTTTTTTAAAAAAAAATTGAATTTTTTTGACACTAGTAGGTCTAAATGAAATATTTCATGTTATAGACCTTTAGAATCGTCTTTTCAAGACCTTTCACTTGGTACTTTCCTTTTTAAATTCGGATTTCGGTTTACGTATTATGAGTGAAAACGTTATTTAAAAATTAAGGGGCCAAATTTGGCCCATACATATATTACATAGGAGTCAAAGTGACCCAATTAGGGGCCATTGGCATGCCAATATGTTTTTTTAGAAAGACTGTTGAACAGGAATATTTATAATTTTATTTAAGGGTCACATTATTTCATTGTGAATAAAGAAATCACTATTTCACTTTAAAAAGGGAAATTTACAAAGTAGACTTCATTCAGTTTGCTGTTATTGCATAGACTTGATTTCAAGTAGGCCTATGTAATATTCCAGTGGATTTATTTCCTGTACCATAGACTTTATTCCTGATAGGTGCTTCTGAGTTAAATATTTCATTGGTAGTCATATTTCCCTGACTATTCTGTGTTCCCAAATTTTCAATGAAAATGACCTAAAATGGAGAGTTTTTAACTATCAAATTTTTCTTCGCTCGTGCCAACCATGGTTACAATTCACTGATGGTCTGCAACACTTGAATCTTTTTCCCATTATTGACACATTTCTCCAAAACAGCACCTGCAGTAGTGGCCTGTAATAATGATTCGCGCACGGGACCTTTTTAAGCTAACTCAACATTGTGCAATTATGAAAAATGCAGGTGCCATGCTTTCTTATCTTATTTAATTTCCTGTGCATGTTATTTTGTTTCAGAATATCAGGGAATATTTGCTGATGATGATATGCCAAACTATGAAGACAATCCAGATATTCAACAAATTGAAAATATTTCAGATGTTCCAAGAGAAATTTCAGCTGCAGATAATTCTACACCTATACTCCATGATAACACAGCATCTAATATTATGAAGTATGTATTAATTTAAGTTTTATTTCAAAATTGCTTAAGTAAAATTATTTATGTAATTTACTAATTTGAGACTTTCAGTTGTTACAATAAATGTATTTCAAATGGGGTTTTGAAAAGAAAAAAAAATACTGCAGATTAATCCTTTGCTCTCCCCTGTCGGGTGTCCGCCGACAATACCATTTTCCAATTGAAATCCCATGTCGGATCTCTCCCTCCTAATTTTCAAATCACTTGCTCCCGTGCTGGGGGGATTCTGACAAATGTAAAAACGTATATGGTATGCCATCTGTTGAGTCAGCTTTGAACTTCCATATCCCTGACAGTCTCTGCTAAGCTTTTAAGGCGCTGCTAAAAGTGCAGACGTGTATTATTGAATGTTTTTACGTTCTAGCAGTAGTGTAGACATTATGGCGGCGAACAGTAACAATCAGGAAATTGACGATATTTTAAATGACAGTGACTTTAGTGACAAAAATTATATGCCTAATAATGCAGATTCATGTACTAATGACTCAGATGATAATTATGATTCTCGGGAGCGTAGCCATCCATCTGGAGCATAGCTCCAGATGGATGGCGTATGGACCTGAACAGAGACAATGATTTTATAAAAAGTTCCGTTTTCTGTGACAAATAGTGAACAACAGGTTAGGTTAGTACACAACTAAAATACAAATAATTTTCGTAAGCTACAATGATTCTTTATTCATATTTTCAATTTGTGAAATTGTATGCATTGTTGTAGGCTATAGTAATAGTAGAAACTGTGTAGCGACTTGGAATTTTAGAAATAGATTGGTAAATAGGGTATTTGTTAAGGCATAAAGGAGAAAGGTACAAGACAGCTGTTTTACCTCTGCAAGGCTCATCAATTGTACTGCTCCCTGCTTACTTAGCATTATAGTCTTAGCATTCTGATTGCTTAGAAAAAAACAATGTAAGGAATATGGTATTATTACATAAATAATTGTTATTCCAGGGAACAGTACAACTGATGAGCCTTGTGTAGGTAAAAAAGCTGTCTTGTACCTTTCTCCTTTAAGACTTGGCAAATACCCTATTTACTAATTTATTTAATTGTTGTAAACATAATAAATTGTCTAATATGTTAATTTAAATATCCTACTTACAATGTTGATTAAATTAATTTTCAACATTCTTTTCTTTACAATAATATATAATCATGGATTAGAATATCCATCCTGTATTTAGAAAACAAAGCAATTTTGTAATTTGCAATTTTGTAATTTTTTTTTTAATATTGGTGTAACTTTTGTTTTTACATGAAGCAGCTTTAAAAGGTTTTTAAAATCATAAAATTTATATTATTGTATATTTGTCAAGTCATTGATTATTGACAAATATTCTCTAAATATTGTTGATACCAGTATTAAATAGAGCATTTTGTTGGTAGTAAATCTGAATGAATCACCTTACAGCTTGTTTAATAAAGACAATGCACAATAACTACCAGTCAATTGCATTACTTTGTTGCAGTGATTATTTAAATATTTGGCAGTCAGAAGATGAAAATGATGAATTGCAATTGGCAATTGAAAGTTCTTTAGCTGACCAAAATAACATCATGGTTGCAGATACATATTCTAGTTCTCCAGTTGATATCACCAGCATTCTCTTGGATCATGGCCAAAACATTGGTGTAGATTTGACTACAGATTCACGTTGTCAAATTGTTAATGTCAGGTAATATTTGTTCCATCTCCACTTTATTTACAGATTCATCTTCTCAAATTGTACAGATTCACCTTGTCAAATTGTTACTGTTGGGTAATATTTGTTCTATCTCCACTTTATTTGGTTGGAATTTTCAGTGTCTCAAATATGAATTGCTCAGTAAATATTTTATGAAGGGTTTTAAATTGTTTTAGAGTGTTTTTATATTTATTTTCTCTTTATTGTAGGCCTATAACAATTTCAAATTTCTTAGTTGAAAAATTATTTTTCACACTTGACGTGGAATGTCATCATTAAGCATAAATCATATGGTAAATGTAATATTGGGGGAAGAAAATGGCAGCCATTTTGAATAATAAAAAAATATTTAATGTACTTGTGATTCCATTGTTGGCAAATATGTACATGTTAGTGTATATTTAGGTGGAAAAACCTAAATTATGTCAAAATGTGTGTTACTTTATAATCACCCTGTGCTTTGATGACATTGTATGAGTAACTTAACATTAACAATCAACTTTGTTGGAGTCTAATAATAATTCTTTAATAAAAAAAAAGTTATTAAACCAGAAATCTTATAAAATCTCATAAAGGCATAAACCCATTTGAATTTTACCAATTTACCTTTTTCAGATCAGTTAAATATACTTAATTATATATTTTTAGGAGACGTCATGTTATTTCCGATGCCTTCAGAACCATGCAGAGAAGAGGGTTTGAACCACTTCATCGCCTCTCTATTCAATTCTCTGATGATTCTCAAAGTGAAGGTGCAATAGATGATGGAGGGCCACGGAGAGAATTTTTACGATTATTACTTGAAGAAATTTCAACAAAATCAGGAATATTTCATCAGGTAGAAGATGGATCTTACGTGATGATACCAAACTCTACAGGTATTAAATACATTTATAGCTAAATTTGGAAAAACAATAATCCATAATTATATTGATATAGATTGTTGTCATTATATATATCTTCTGTAGTTTTATGTTTCAGTTTGCATTTAATTCAAAAATGTTGGCAAATTTCACAATATTAATTTAAATATCAAAGGTTTATATATTATACTGAATATTAGAGGAGGATTGAATCCTAAAGTCCTCTAATATTCAGTATAATATATAAACCTTTGATATTTAAATTAATATTGTGAAATTTGCCAAAATTTCTTTGAATTAAATAGTAACTACTCACAATACTTCAATATAATGTATTAACTCTGTTTGCGTGCTACAGAGTTGTATGTTAAGGCCTAGTTGATTTTTGCATTAAAAACCATGTAGGGAAAGGTGAGGTGCATTTTTTATGTACTTATGGTTTGATATATCTTATGCATTCAGTTGCACAGTATTATCTTGGAAAATGGGCTGCAAGGAAGCATGTTAACACTGGCTTGGTTGTAAAATTTATTTTGCATTCATATGCCAGCATTATACTTAAAAATAACTTCGTAATAATATTACAATCCAGAAAAGAAATTGTGGAAGAAAATGAATGACTTTTCAAGAGTATCTCTAACGTTCGAAAATTTTTGAGTCATACTCATAATTATTGAAAAAATAACACAATTTCTTCCTTCTTTTTCTCTCCTTCTAGGAGGAGGAGGGGGGGGGGGGCTTGAACTACAGCCCCTAGGATATACTCCTGATTTTCATTATAGATCAATAAAGTAATATTAATCACATACTTGAGTGCAAATTGCTATAGTTTGTGCGCAGCATTAATGCAAAATAGGTATAAATTTCTTAGAAAACTCATTAAATATTTATTTCAAATTCTTTAATAATGCAATTGATAATGCTCACTTGGTGAAAGGGTAGATGCCATCGACATCACACTTTTTTATTTTTGATCACAGAAACTTGTAATTTTAGATAAATGATCACTTAGTGAAACTAAAGAACTTCACCAAATATCTAATGATTTGATCCAGTAGTTTTCGAGAATTTTTTTTTTTTTAAACGCTAATTTCCTATCTTATAACATGCTGGGGGACAAATCTATCCCCCAGCATGTTATAAGATAGGGATTTAGCGATATATAAAAATTAATTTAATCGAAAACTACTGGATCAAATCGTTACATATTTTGTGAAGTTACTTCGATTAATAAAAGGATCATTTGTTTAAAATTACAACTTTCTTCGATAATTTTTTTTTGATGACGTATTACTGAACATTATGAATACTCAAGAAAATCAAAAAGAGGTTTGTTAAGTGCAGTTAATCCTTAAAAAATGCATTTAAGTGTTTAGCAAATTTCATACACTCAATCGTAACCTTCTCCCACAGCCCGTGAAAAGAAGTATTATTACTTGGCTGGCATGGCTTATGGTATGGCTGTAATGCAGGGAGGTTTTGGTGGAAATCATTGGAATGATGTGCTATATGATGCTGTTGTGTTCAAAAAGATAACAAGACCAGTTTCTATTAATTTACTTCCTGATCAAGAAATTGTAAATATCCTTCAGAAGGTAATAATTGATTGTGATATGGAAAGTGCATGATTGATTAAATATTGACTGATTTACTTGAATTATTTTGAACATAAGTGTTCTAATATTTTCCAAAATAAGGTTTAACTTTGATGTAACAATAATAATATATTGCAAACCATGGTATTTCTATTATATTTTATTGCTTAAGAAATTTGAGAAATATTAGTTATGTATCAAGAAAACAGTGAGGGAAATGCAATTTGTACAGAGATGTCAGTACAGGATAATTTATTTGTTTTCTTATTGTTGAGTGTTGGATTTTGTTTGGGTATCCCCTTTATTTAGGTATAGTAGGAAATAAAATGTTCTCTCCGAGGTTAGGATACTTCTGTTTCTGAGCCAAGGTATAACAGTTTAGTTTTAGATCATTTCTGGGAGAAACCCAGGATTAGTGCTTTCTCTTTGATCACATTGCAGTTATAAACAAGAGGAAAAAGTCTCAAGTTTTTTTTATCTAATGAAATAAACCTGCATTTGCAATTAAGTGGATTTATTGTTCAATCGTTTTTTCTACACAAGAAAAAGTCTTCGTCATTCTTACATTATTTAATGCATATATCCACATTTTCTTTCTACAGATGCAAAGTAACTCCTCTGCTGTAGAAGAAAGTGAAGTTAGGACTCCACTACTGGATGTTTTATCATTAGCTGGTTACACAAAAGCCATCAACAGAGATAATACTGAAGATATTATTAAAGTTACAACAAACTTCTACTTGTTAGACAGGATAATGTGCTTATTAAAAGATTTTAGGAATGGTCTCAATGAGTTTCAGTTGGTGGAAATTATGGTAAAGCATAGAGAAATGAGGAACTTATTCTGTAACAGGAAGGTTACACTTCGTGAAGTAACAGATTTTTTTAAACCAATATACACGTATCATGTAGGCAATGTAAAACGTGAAAAGGAGGAGGAGACCGTCATTTGGTTCCGAGACTACCTTGGTGAATGTGAAAGTGAGTATTTCATGATTTATTAATGTAGCTAAGGTGTGATTTGTTATTGCTTGAAATTTTATTCATTGCATTATTACTGATTTACATTATTTAAATTATTAAAGGCATACAAAGGACTACATTAAATAAAATGAAATAATTAACTGACTACTTTGTAGTAGAAAAATATATTAAGAACAAGAAAATTTCGGCTCCAGTGGGACTCGAACCCACGACCTCGGTATTTTGATCAATATCTATACTTATAAGGTATATCATAAATTAACGTTAAAATAGTACAAATAAATGTATCGTTTACTCGATCTTTTGACATCAATCTTTAAAATAAAAAAATTGTTTTACCTATGCTTTTTCGAATCATTCAGTTTTATATTAGATTTCAGGTAAATCTATAAAATTTAACGTTATTGGTAGTTTCATTGTCCACAAGGCATAATAATAATTAAATCTATATTTTATTCCTGTAGGTGGCAGTACTGGTGTGAGCTTAGAAATGGTGTTAATTTTTGGTACAGGTGCCAAAATAGTTCCACTTTCCAGCTCAGGTATAATTAAATGTAATGATGAAAACACAAAATATCCAATTGCTAGTACCTGTGGATGTGTCATGACAATTCCCACAAAGCATGTTAACTATGAAGACTTCAAAGAAGCCATGGATTTTGGAATTCTCAATTCACCAGGATTCAGTAGAGCATAATCACTTTCATATTTACATTTACCCCAATAACAATGTTACATGGAAGTAATAGTTATAAATGAGGTGCATGAAGTCAGCACAGTGGAGCAGAATTTATAAATTAACAAATATGTTCTTTAATAATATACAATCCCAAACCTTATCATTATTAAGCCTGAGAACCCCCACAAGTGGCATAAGCAGCCTCCAAACAGTATGCCAAACCAGTGAAGTTCTGTGTTTGGGAACTGCTTATGTCACTTGTGAGGGTTCTCAGGCTTAATAATGATAATGTTTGGGATTGTATATTATTAAAGAACATATTTGTTAATTTATAAGCAATTCTATTGCGGCATTTTTCCTGTTGAAATATTTTTCTGTTCAGCTCCACTGTGCTAACTTCACGCACCTTAAAGAAATGTCCTTTTGCTGTAACGACCATTGTAAAAATTTTCATTTGGGCACCTTTGTATAATATAATGATATGACTTTTAAGTATGAAGACATTTATTATACTAGCATTACAAAGTTAAAAATGTTACTGTATAACCTGAGTTTTAATACAGCATTTGTTTGTACATTGGAAAATGTCTATGTTACTTACAGTTTATTAAATACATTTTTCATTCAAGATTTGTGTAAATTTTTATTTTTAGTTATATACTATCCCAAGACTAAAATATGATAATAAATTGAAATTGTGGTTAACTATTATTTGGTATAACAATTTCAAACGTTTTATAAATAGGCTAGCTATGCTTATTACATTTTGCAAAAATGTAAGAAAAAAAAATAGTCACAGATTTCAGTTCTGACCTAAATTTAGGAAAAGTAGTGTAGAATTTATTTTTGACTTGTAATTTACTAATTAACTTCAAAATAATTGCTCTATAGTAGAATGACGTGGCCTTGCGTAAACTGTCACATAAGGAATCTTGGGTACAATCCTACTATATATAGGGCTCTGACTTTGTGGGCTGAGAATGTGGCCTGGTACTCTATCAATCCTTTCCAAGATAGGTAATGGCAGTCCCTCGTTTATGGGATCAGAAAGCCACCTGCCCATTGAATCCTACATACTTCTAAAATTGCCTAAATGTTCTTCGAAATAAATAGCACTGTAATAACTTACAATTCTTCAATATAATCTTTTAATTTATTAATCTCATTTAAAATATCTAGATACATCCATGTTACCAAAATTATAATCAGTACCAGTATGCTACAGTTATTTTAGTTTCTATGATATAGACTGCCTATGAAATGAGCAACAGTAAATTTAAAACAAGATGATTCCAAACAATTTTAATGTTAATTCAGTACAAATTTCTTAATTCTGTTATGAATTATATTATTATCACAGACATCTTTTCTATATTAATGCCATTAACTTTTATATTCTGTGCTATGGTGTGAATTTCTTTTAAAACAGCTTGGAAGGCATTCGTCCGGTGAATGCAGGGGGGACTTCTAACGCACAACAGGATTATGATGTTACACAGTAGGCCTATACTAATATTACATCTAAAACAGTAATATTAACGATTAAATAACTAATTATGCTGCATCCATACATAAACTGATAAATGTACTTTTGAAAAACTTGAATAATTTCTTAATGTTGTAAACTTATTCAAACAGGTTATATTATTTAAACAAATTCTTTAAATAAATTTATAGTTCATAGCTTGTCTTTTCAGTTTCAAAAAATACTAATAGACTAGAAAATAATGCAATTATCAAACACAATTATAAGGCCTGCTACTTTACAACCTTAATTATTGTTCAAAGTATTTTTTTTAATCATTTTAAAATTCAATTTAGGAACCATTGAAGTTCTTTTTGATAGCAGACAGATGAAACATTAGGAAAATTTATTTCTTACACTATAAAAATGAAAAATTGACTGCAAATTTTGGAAATGCCCACCAGTGAAAATATCTATGAAGGTATAGTAAAATACAAAAATCTCATGAATTTGCTTACGTTTAATAATTTTGACTTGCTGGATCTTTCATTTATAAATGAGGTTATCCATGTTTGAGTATAGCCTATATATAAAAAAATAAATTCTCATAATAATGACAGTTTTATTAAACAAAAAAACAGGATTTTTAAATTAGTATGCAGTTTAGAAACAATCCGAAAAAAAGGGGAAATATGACATTTAAAAAATAGCAGTCCTGGAAAGTTACTTTCCCGGATTGTTACTGTAATAGTTCATTTTCCATTCTGATATTGCTCACGAAACTACTCATTTTCCGCCAGGAATGAAATAAATGTATTAATACATTAGAGAGGGCTCATTAAATACCAGCTACATTAACTAACAATACGTACTCATGCTATATAAGCAAGCGTGGATACAGGGGGGCCTATCTTTCACCTTTGTACTTCAACTTAGTACACAATATTTACTAACTCAAAATAGAGATGTAAACAATCATTAATTGTCATAGGATTGGCATTTAAATTATTAATTTCACACACATACTGCAAATAGCATTCATAATTTGAATCAGAGCATCGACTCTTAACTCTGACAAGCTCTGAATCATTGAGCATATTATTCACAGATACAATATCAACAATCTGCAAACAGTTCACTGCCCCGACTAATTCTGGTAAGTAATATAAATTATCTGGCCGACCAGGAGGACATGAAGAGCCGTGCACAGTTCGAATTCTGTGGGCATTCCATATTTCCGCAAAGTCATTTAGTTCACGCTGGATCATAAAGCAAAATGAAAACTGTAGACACATTTTTTGAACACTATTACTTAAATTTAATTTACCAGCTCGTATTAAGTCTTCAAATAAATTGATGTACCACTGTGACCTAAATTTCCGCAAAATTCCCCAGAAACTCTCTATTCGTTGATTGGCAGGCGAAGTACCATAAATGTGTGCAGATGTAGATTGTCTCTGAGTGCACTGTACTGCTGCACAAATCCCATTTTCTGTTCCACAGTCAGATCGTAGATACCTAGGTACACCATTAGTTCTTAAAATACTTTTTAAAAAATATAGTCCAATGATTTTTGGGTCATTGTTTGAATGTTCTACTTGGAGCCACATAATTCTTCTTGAAAATCCATCTATACATCCATGGATGGAAAATCCATATGCCTTCAGTTTATCATATCCATCCATGTGCCAACTGTTATTGGGACCTGGAGAAATAATGATGAAAAATAAAATATTGTTGGAAAGGCCTCTTGTTAATTTATTTATGCAGTTAACTGATTTAACTCTGTACTGTCAGTATAAATTTATTAAATTTTGTTATTGTTCTTGATCTTGAAGGTTTTACTTAACTAGGGTTTGGGATCCCGGAGAAAATACCGATTTCGGGATCCCGGGATTGATGACCGTCAATCCCGGGATTTCGGGATTACCAAAACAGTCATTTTTTACACTTTTTTGGAAAGAAAAACGAAGTTTTTGCATGTTTTCCCGATATTAATGATTTAA
>JAQIWE010000886.1:0-18440 GCA_034698565.1 Campodea plusiochaeta
AAACGTCAATCCAGTATTTTATTGTGTTTTGAAGTGGTCTAATCCATAATTTTGATATGAATTATTACCAAGAAAAGCCGCTGAATCTCCGAAAATCTATCAAATTGGTAATTATATTCTACGCTACCACATTTTTAATTCACATTCAATTTGTGACCGCTCTGATCAAAAAAATTGAAATTATCCCTATAAAAAAACACCTCATTCCTATAACTTTCGAATGATCTCTACAACTTTTAGAAGTAGGCCTACTGAATAATCAGTAGAAAAAAATTGAAACGGGACTCGTGTGTCTGGTTGATAGAGAGCAGCACTCACCATCCGTCCAAAGGAAAAGAAGTTAAAATTCCTTTCAAAGTCAGTAGGACGAAACGGTACATCGGTTATATTTATAGGTTGTAAAAATATATTATCATATTATATTATTATTATAGGATGCCGGTGATGAACGTTAGTTACGTGAAATAGATCGAGACAGGAAAAATTACAATGAGTGGTTTTAAGCCATATGACATTACCATCTAATTTTAAATTGGCTTTATCTTAACTTAAATTACATTAAAAAATAAAAGTGTCCATAGGCAAATAATAATTTTAATATTAATAATTATATTGTAACTAGGCCCTATAAGACTAGAATGAATTAATATTGCTTATTGTTCCCTTTCCAAATACTCTCGATTCCCCATGTTCATTTATTTAAAACTACATTTTTTTTTTTTTTCATTTCGCCTTTGGCATCACCAAATTGATTTCAATGTCTAACTCTGTCAAGACGATCATTGGTTACTTTAAATTTTAATCTTTCAAATAAAAAAAATAATAAAAGTTGTTAGAAACACGAGTATTAAACCATTATTTTTACTTGTCACGGAAAAAGTCATTGCGTGATTTAATAAAATTTAAGTGTTAAAAACTCTTCTGCTATAAAACTTAACTCTGAATCACTTTAATAATAATGATGCTTTAATTTCGCAAGTTAGTACATCAGCATCAAATTATTACATAAGTTGCACATAACTATGAAAAACATACAAATAAGCCTCCAGGGGCTTTCACTCACGATCACGAACTCTGGTGATGTTATCTGGAACTAGTTTAAAGTTTCAGCAGCAGTTGTGATGATAAACGAAAATTAACGATTAAAATATATATATATATATATATATATACGTCCTGGATGATCGACTTTCGTAATTTTAGCAATGTAATGTTCGATTTATAGTTCTGTACTAAATGATGACTTTTGGAATAGAAATACTTCGATCTCGATGTCCATTCATCGAAATTTTCTTTTATAGGGGAAAAAAAGTATGGCCTATACACTAATCCTTATATAATAATGGGTATTTATCTCATACAAATTGGGGGCACAAATAGTATAAATTCCAATCGCAAGAGCTTTTTATACAATCGGATATGTCTTCTTGAGAGAGAAAAAATGTCGAGCTCGATCAACTTTTAAAAATCATCTAATAAACATTACTATTCATCACCAACCATAAATAAGATCACAACAAACTGATACTTATAACGGTCCTTAATACGAAGCTGTGATACAGTCCTCCAAGTTCACAGATAATAATTATACACGTTACGTAGACACAGTCGAATATTGAAATCATACAGTGTTGTTCAGCTTGATATTTTTCAAGGATTTTTCGTTCTTGATGTAAACAGTGTAATAATCGAAATTGTACCTTACTGACTGTCACGCTCTGACAATAATAAAGGTCGTTTAGAATGTTTGTGTTCCAAGAATTTTCAAGTATCGCTTACGATGCTTTGCAACAAAAAATGACTCTGTGCTCAACACAGAAATTAAGGCTGAGATATTACGTTTAACCGTAGTGGTAAATTATATTTATAGAATAGAAACTTTATTACTGTTTAGGCCTTACTCCATAAGTACAGAGTTCACAATGTTCAGTAGTTATTCAAATTCATGAATGTCTAATTTCATGATTACCATTGTCGTTATATAAATATAAAGGATAAATATACAAAATAATGTGATCAACGTGAAGGGGAACAATATACAAGTGAAAATATTCAAATTTGCTTGTGTTACGATTGGTAAATCCATAAAAGAAACAAAATCTTTGTCAATATTTCAGCGAAAGATCCTTCATTTTTATCAAGACAGTATAAAATTTACAATAGTTGACATTGAAATATGAACATTGTTAATTACACAAGTCCAGTTTTTCAAATTGTAGGGACCATAATCCATATTTGTCGTTCATGTGAAAATATATTTAACATTAATCATGGGCGACATAATTTCCTTACTTTCAATTTCCTTGTGACATAATTTAGAATAGTATTTGAATACTGATACCAGAACGTCTCAAATAAAAAAAATCTTTAGAAGAAACTAAATCCATAAGAAGAATTTCGAATTAATCTGCAAGGAACAAAACTATAAATAAACAAAATATTGTTTTCTTCTGTCTATCCAACCTTAGTGATATCAACAAGTCTTGTAAGTTGTAACCATGGTATAAACAACACGCAAATAAAGTACCATTTGGTCTCGTGACACGTACCTATTATGTAACAAGTGCAATGACTACTGTGTGTATGTGGAGAGATGGGCGCGAACGTGATACCCATAGAAGTACGTGATTATTTGCAGGGTTGTGATCGTCATCTATGAAAAATTATATTTTATTCGTTGATGTTTCGCGATTATATAATAAAAACTATAATTAGAAAGTATTTCTGGTATCAAATTTTACTCAGTTTTCATTTTCGAAGTTAAGAATCATATTCTATCAAATAATTATGCTTCCTAAAATAATTCGTTTACTTTAGGTTTTCTACATATCACACTTCGCTTCATGCTTCAAAATGGAAAAATATTTAAAATAATACCGTAATTTTCAACTTTACTTTTTATAGAATAGAAATATTTTCTCGAACTCGATCAGTAACAAGAAGGAACACAATTTTCAAACAATTGATGAAATACTGAAATAAAACTAAATTCGAGTGAATATAAAACGTTAATATTTACAGAAGGCAAAGGGGGACAATATACAATGTTAATATTAAGATGGTTTTACCCCTTCGAGGTCGATACAACAATAAATACACAAATAAAAATTTGGGCAGATGTGGGAATCGAACCCGACGCCTCTCGCTTTCTCACATCCGCCCAAATTTTTATTTGTGTATTTATTGTTGTATCGACCGCAAGGGGTAAAACCATCTTAATATTAACATTGAATTTAAAACGTAAAACTATTCAAGAGTAGACATCAAATTCTCTGTTGAAAAGAAATGACATCCAGTTCCCAGAAACAAAATCTATTGATCACTAAATTTCCTCAACTATTGAAACTCGGAATGTTAGATAACTGACAAACTTTATTATCTTGGTGACAATAGCCAACCGAAATGTTTTTCGCCATATTAGGATATAAACTGATCTCATGCCCATCTCAGACGCGAAAAAAGTACTTCCTTCTCTCAGAAAAAACATCTCATCGTCTTCTTTTCGTCGTTGCAACAACAACACAAGTTAGGAAGCAGCAGTATCACTAAGCAACACAAATATGAGGTGCCAAGAATGCACTTTTTGCCAAGACATTGCAACGTTGCCAAGTATTTCCGGGATTATTCTCGCATTTCACTGTAGTTGTAACACAATATTGAGTAGTCACTGAGATTATCCAATCAAGTGAAAGAACGACAGTCGAGACTCGAGAAGAACAAAAAAAATCAAAGTTTCATTCTGCTAATTCGGCGTTTTGCATTTTCTGCGGGATTTCAATTGAAACAGTGGCTAGAGGCCAAATGAATGTTATTATGTCACATTTCTTGTTTATTTGGAAAATGTAATAAATAGGTTAAGGAAGGGTTTTACTTTTTATCAAAGGGTTCCAGTAAGAAAGTTAATTATAGCTCCCACAAGAATTTTAATATAAATAGAAATATTACTAACAACTTGAGGAACACTTCGGAGAAATAGGAATCAACAGCAAAAGGGGAACAATGCTCACTGAAGAAACAAACTTAAAAGGGTATTTTTTCCAGCGGGTTTTCCAACACAGCTTATCGATCTCTTGGGAAAACGAGTACAATAGAGAACAGAGAAAGTAAAACGGAATATGTGTGTTGGAAAAGATGTTTTCCCGCTGAAAAAAAATACAGGTTTAACATTGCATTGCTGATGATGGCTCCATGCAGTGGAAAAAAGCGTCGCAAAAAAAAAGATGAAAATTAGTAGTCCCAATACAAAAATTGACCAAAAAATATCATGGGATGCGAACTAAGGACTGTATAGTTCCAAAATGAAACAATATTTAGAATTGACTCTGCTATGAAAATACAACAATTAAAATTATACAATGTGATACAACATTACGCAATAATCTGTTTTGTATGAGTGACATTACACCGACAATTTATTTATTACTTCCCGGTTACCAGATGAAATGAAGCGAAAAAAAGGTGTCAAAATGAAATTTCACTCACTAGTGTCTAGCCACTATGATAAAGAATAATCATTCGTACAAATTTTCTCTTTTATAATATTTCTATTTATTCAAATTGCTTTATAACCGACCAGTGGTTTTTTAAAGCTCATTTTCCCACTTCGTTTGATTGGCTTAATTGGATATGCTAATTACTGGTCGGGTTTTCACAAATTATTTAGTAATTAGTTAGGATTACAGTCGCTCATTAAATATTATGCCGATAATAGAAAGAAGAAAAAAGTTTGTTGAACAAATTTTGATTTAGCATAGTTAACAACTTAACATAATTATTAAATTTGGTTTAGATGATATAATTATATGTTTATTTACATACAGTAAATTGACAGATGTCACAGAATAACAATATCAAATTAATTACAATAAAATATTTTAGATTAGATTTTTTTTTGGAATAGATGTAGCAGAATGTGGATGGAGTCCTTCATCAGCACGCTCGTGACAATTTCTTGAACCAGTTTCTTTTGCAGACCAAATCTTCTTATACAATTCTCCATGAAGAAATTCGTAACAGTTCCTCTGGCGCCAATGTACAATCCGAAAACCTCTACACTGTTTAAATCATATTTTTCAATAAAATATGGATTGGTGGAATTGTAATGCAATTGTTTCTCTTCATGCACTCTACAGTTTGCTCAGGATCATCTTCAAACCTGATGCTAAGATCAAAAATGAAACCTTTCTTCTCATTTTTCTTGAATGCAATAATAATATCAACACGTTTGTTAGAGTCACCTTCGGCAAGACAAGATATTACCTCGCATACTTCATAACCAATGTTTTTTATACTGTTACTTCACTTCATAATAATTCCGGGATATTTTTAACGGAAAATGTCCATATTCCCAATGAAACAAAAATGAATTACTGATCTGATATAAAAATAAAAATTATATTTTATTTTATTTCTACTAGACTTAGCATTATCTTAAGCACAAACGGTTGTTACAGAAAGTTGTTGATTGTAAAATGGCTTAATTTACCAATTCTCATTTTCTCCTTTAAAGGTTTAATGTCTACACATACCCATTCAAGCCCATTCCATTTTAGTTTATACGCAAGTAGGATCCAATAAAATGAATATAGAACTACAATGCTGTGTATGTCACCTTACACTCCGTCTATACGGAGAACACACATTGTAAGACTGTTTCATTATGCAATAAAAACTGTTTCTTCTCTTTGTAATATTCGCAAGAAGTTTATTGCTATTTTATTAACGCGGCTGCTTTTCGAGATAAAACATTTCATGTCTAATCAATGTTATTTTAAAAGGATATAAAATATTAAAGAATTTTACTTTCTCAACTGCCTGAAAGAAATATAGTATGCAGGTACTAAAATGAAATATGAGGCAAAAGGATGTGGTAATATTCTGTAAATAACTTTAAATGTGTTTTCAAAATCTAATCACCATGTCAATAAGTAGCAGAACCGTTTGAAAATAAGAAACTGATGCCAACAGACCCTCTTTCAAAAACATTATTGTTCTTTTGAAAGTAGATAATGTAATATGCTTTTTAAACCAACTGAGTTTATCATAGCTGATGGGATCAAAGTGCCTCCCACACTTTTATACTACACGATATATATGTAAAGGGGAAATGAGGAAGAGTAAAAAGTGTATTGTAACTTCTCTTTTGATTCTATGCGACTAAAATCAATGTGACAAAGATGATAGGTGTCAGGTTGTTCTTGATATATCGTGCATTGGTTTAACTGGACTGTCATGATTACAACATGACCTAATCAGACTAAAGGAAGTCGAAAATGGTTATTAATTTAATGCAGAGCGAAAGTTCAAAGAAATCAGAAAGGGTGTGTGCTATAAACTTGTGTGATAAAATTAAAGATGCCATGATTATTTAGTCATGTTCTTATTAATGATATCTATTTAAGAACTCGATTAATACTGTGAAATATATACTCGTGATGCAGAAAACAAATGTGATTGGTATTTATTTATACAAAATCCTCCGAAATCAAGCTGTTATTACAAATACAAGATGCAATGAGAACTGTCCATGTCAAGATTTCTAGGATGTTTATTTTTTGTAGTGGCTCTCAGATTTGACGAGTCAAATATTTTCAAAGATGTTTAGTTATGGGTTTACTTTGCAATTCTTGAAATCCTGAAATTGCAAAGCACTGCATAAGTGCGAATATAACAATAATTAAACATTCAATTTAGTTTATGTTTATATATAGTCATATTCAATTCAAATGTTCAATGTTTATTTAGATGTATAGTCATATTCAGACAGAAAGACAGTCGAGAAACTATCTTTCACTAAAACTGATTATGTCACATAAAGTAAAATGTTTTCGATTAAAATATTGCACATTGAAATTGCAATTGTAATAGATATACAAGTTTACACAATTTAAATTTATCTACATGTGACTTCTGAATCGATTAATAGAAAACAAGTTAATATTTATTTATATAGTTAAAGAAAATAATGCATTGCCGTAATAGAGTTATACTATATGGAAATGATTACTACGAGAGAGCATGCAGCAGCACATACCCTTTACAACTTTTTTTCTTAATATAAATTTTGTTTAATATTTTGAAAATCCCTTGTGGTTCTTGAAGCAAAGATAAGCACCATATGTTCCACATAAACTAGCACTAATATCGCTAAATGAGAATCTCCTTTTCTCATTTCGCCATTGTTTCGGTAGAATAAGCAACTCTAATTCAAAGTTGTGCTCTCCTTCTGCTCCACTTTAAATGTAGAATAAGGAATATTATAGCCCATTTTCTATGTGTTTTCAAGACATTAAGGAGATGGGTGAAATATTATATCACAAAGTCACTTCTTCCAAACACTTGATGCTTTCCTTGGATTATTCATGTACACTTTTAGTAAGAGATAAGGCACCAGTCACTGACCTTTCTGTTAGTGCTTTTGAAAAGTGATGTGCCTTGATTGAACGAGCTTCATTAATATTTGAAACGACTTCCAAGAAAAAGAAAAAAACTAAAAGAGAAAAATGGGAAAAAGAAACAAAACACACAAAAAAAGTGAACCTCTTGATAGAATGTTTAAATGAGTGCGTTAAATTTTTATTTTTCCATTTTCTCTTTTATTGCTGTACACTTATTGCAGTAATGTTTCGAACAAAGTAGAAATAAGAGAGGGAGTTAAGAGTTACCCCTCGAAAGAAGAGTTGTGGATTTTATTGAACAGAAAAATTATTACTTTCGCATCCTTTTTTTCCTTCTGTAAATGAAAAGAGAAACTGCAATATATTTTTATGTGTTGTTGATATCAGGAGTATTTTCAGACGGTTTGATTTGAAGGTTTTTGAAACTGTTAAATTTAATGAAAGAACGACAACTTCCAGCGTAATCAACAATTGTTACACGATTTAATATTAACCCTGGAAACTCGTATTATTTTAAACACAATGCATTAATTATATTTAACTCCTTGACTTTTGAAAATAATAATGAAATTTTTCATCAAAATACTTCATGCGAAAAAAATATTTGCGTACATTGGAACTCAAAATAAAATTATCCAACATCACTGATTTCATTAATGCTAGAAGAGAGACTAACCCATTAAAGTTTCCAAGAGAGCGAAATTTACAATGAAAAAAAGAAGAAGAAGAAAACTAAATTCAAAGATTATTAGTTACAAATAACATTTTATAACTGTAAACGACTTCTTATTCACTCACTTTACTTTATAAAGAAAAAATGTCTTCTTACTTCATCACAATTGGAAAACATTGAATTAGCTTTTATATAAAATATCTACCAACAGAAACACTAAGTATCAAGTAACAAGATGATTTTCTGAGAGAGAAAACTTTAATTAAATGCTAAACAATGAATATCCTTTCCTAAATACCAAAGCAGGAAGTACACTAAGCACCTTGTGGGAAGCTTACTTAGGATGCATTCATTTAGGAAAATGTCAGCTTGAAACTATACTCCTTTCAGCAACTTAGTCAATAGGAAAAAGTTTCCATGAAAAGTTGTTCATTTTTATTTATTTTGTGACCTTCCAGATGTCTTAAGGTTGTAATATAACACCATTAGATACAGATTTTGCTTTCGTAACTTCTGAAAGAGTACGTAATGGATATAGATTTTTCGCAGGAGGTTTTTAGCACCTTCAAAGTAAATACACTGTCCAAATGGAGTTTACATTCTATCTAGAAATAGAATCTGCTTGCATGTTTGCACTTTCAAATACTATTTTTGAATATGTTCTTACACGTTTTTTATTATTATTACAGTTTATGGATGTAACAAATAACACTTGCAATTTTTGTAATCTTAATAAACTTCAAAAAACGTGATGACAGAAGTAAAAATAAAATCAAGTGTGAATAGAACGAGAGAATTTAATTGTTATAACAAAAAGTAAACATTTTGAAAACTTTTTTGAGATTAAATATTATGAAAATTTGGCTATGAGTCTCACTGCAAAAATGAAAATGTACAGTATAATTATCAACTTTGGAAATTTAAGTCAAATAGTTGGATAGAATATGATCAGAATGTTGAATTATGATCATATTCTATAGAAATATTAAAAGTTATCCTTGATATAATGATGTTTAGCATTGTTGTTATATGAATTGTAATAAATTTAAGTAGAATTATTTGAAGCAAAATGTGTATATGAGTATTTATAGCACTTGGGCACTCTTCAAACTTTGGTTAATAATTAAGAAAAGGTTAATGTGAAAGTAACGTAAATATTAGTATGTATAATATAATATATATAAATCATAATATAGTATTGAAAAAATATTTTTCTCGTATTTTTACCATTTTGCATACGTTGGTATCTCTGTAATCACAGTTCCTTCTTGTCATACATTTAAAATTTCATTTTATAAGAAATTTTGTGACGCATGTTCTAACATTCTTGTAGAATTATGGAATTATCTTACTGGAAACATACCATTGTCATATCTTCATTAAAATGTTGTGTATTTCAGGTATTATAAAATAATAATATGTGGTTTAGATATTAATTATAAATAGATTGAAAGTGCGAAAAAGATAATTAAGCGTAAAATTGCTGTAGATTACTCTGAATACTTTAGTCGAGAATTATGATTGATAAAATTACCGACATATTACTAGAGTAATATACGGTTCTAACTATAAAAATTACACTCACATTATATAGTAAAAGCTGTTCTAGAATATTTAAATTTCTTTAAAAATTACTCATACCTCTAAATTACGATAAATGGATGTAAACAAAAAACTAAACATTTTAAGTATGCTAATATTTCTTAAAGTCTAAGTTAAGATTCGTTATTTATAAAGCTATATAACTTTATACACGATATAATTGCAACATGTTTAATTTAATTAATATTTCCTCATAAATGGCTTTTAAATTGAAAAGACTATTGGAATAATTATAACCTTAAAAATATATTGTTACAACATTTTATAATTACATCAAATCAACTTAATTTTAATTGCAATCGGTTTACAATTATAATATGTAAACTCACAATGTAAATTCTTACAGATTTATGAGAAATAATTTTACAAAAAAATGAAGCCATAAAATTTTAATCTGGAAACTTTGCAAGCATAATGCAAGTTCCATTTAGTTTGTACGTGGGTTGTGTTAGTACTGGAGGCTTAGCGTATATATGATACAGCTATTGGCGTAGGTGGGTAGATATTTCGGTCTCTGTGAAATCCCCATGTTTGCAAGGATTCCCTGCTCAAGGCAAAATCACGACATTGCATTAAAAGGACTCTTTACTTAAAATGGAATACTCCTAAATATTTAAATGGGGTCAAAGATATAGTATTAGAAATGTCATATGGACATAAAAAAGAGCTTCTAAGATACCTATATCTTGGGACTGATTTGAAGAAGAAAGAGGCATAGACAACGTATATAATGAACTTATGATATATTTCGATCCAAGCACAAATTCATTAGATAATTTTACTCTTTTCACTTTAAAAGCCAGCAGTTTTTACAGCACGAGGAAATGATTTGCCAAAAAAGGCAGTAGACCTAAGTTTTAAATTTTTGCATTCTTTTTTAAACTGAAATAATACTTTTTTTAGTGTCTACCCTTTATCCATAAAAGCAGTTTGAAAATAAAAGTCAGTATGGGCACTATAAACCATTGTTAATGAAAGATTTTACCGCCAGACTGCTTATCGAGCTACTGGCGCATTATAGAATATATTAGAGATTCAGAGATAAGACTGTAAAATAAAGGATGTTTTGAGCGTTATATAAATAAAATTATAATAACCATATAATAATACGTAGTTGGTTTATAGGTAATACTTTGTGGATAAGCTTCATTAGAATCAGCTTGAAACTTGCAATACAGAGATTTTTATTTTCGTAATCTTTATAAAACATAACACATTTTACTGGCGAAGTATATATAGTAGTATGTACTGGGCTAATATGTGTTCCAAAAATTTTGTAATAAACCAATACAGGAAAATGAAAGTAAAATAATAAAATTAAAACTAAAAAAAGAAGAATATAACTTCAAATTATTATTACAATCAATAAGTATGCGAAAATAGATCTGAAGTCGTGTAATTTGTGGGAAGTAAAATCTTTCCAGTTTTTCTTCTCTTTTTAAAATAAATAAGTGACCAATTTTCTTCAATATTGATGGTATTGTTCAATAGAAGTATTAACACTGTCGGTGAATAATGCTAACTCTTTATTCCTAAATTATTACAGAGTTTATTTATTTTACTATTTCTCTGTATTGCGTTAGAGTTGTGTACTGCTTATATAAGACATTTTAAGCTTACGAAGTAAATTGTGTATACCGTTTAATATAATATAATAAACTTAATAAACATTTACTAGTGAGAAATACAAATAATTATTGTGGTATAGCTTGAAACCAAATTGACCGCTCTTATTTCACGAACACTTTCTAAAGTATATCTCAGTCCTTGAGTTACAGGAGAATGCTGTATGATGGAGATACCGTATTATTGCTTTTATCTGGGAAGATAAATAATAACACATTTATAACTGCTCAGAAATAATAATTTATGTAACAAACAGCTTCAAGAAATACGTAAATATGGCAAGAAATAAAAATAGGTATTTTTCCAATTTTTTCACCTATTTTGCTACAACTCTGAGCCTGATACTTTTATTTAAACGGAGTTTGTGATTGTTTCCAAAGCACGATACGAAATTAATAAATTTTTAGAAATTAAACGTTCATTATATATAATTATTTTAAGTCTAATTAAAATAGAGAAAAGCTGTTTCTTTTTTTCTCTTTTTATAAAAAAAATATGTTATTTTCTCTGACAAAATTAAAACTATTTATTAATATTTTGTAGCAATATTTTAAAGTTTTTGACCTTTTGTTTAAAATACGTTTACACCTTACAGTTCATACCTTCTGGAATATTTATGAATAATGTAGAAATGAACGGATATATTTTGAATTCACGTAATTATAATATAAAAAATATAAATTTAGTAAAAAAAATTGTCTTTATCTAACATGATGCGTTGAACATGATCCGATACAAAATAATCTCCTCTCTTGAATTCAGCATACACTATTCAGTCTATACAATATTTCTATAATGGAGTTTTAAAAATCCTTTACGGGCGTTTCTTTCTTCCGCAAAGAAATGATTGTTTACCTCTGTTTACTTTGGGAAATCCCAATTCACAACTCTTTTTCACCAGATACTGTATAGCTTTCAGAAGTGGTACAGTAGTACTGTACATTCCCAATGTTTGAATTTTATATGAGTGTACTGAACGAGTACTGAATAGGAATATATTAGTAGCACAATGGTTTCTTAGAAGGGCTTTCATCGTCGCACTGGGATTCAGTTTAAATGATTCTTCACAATAGTCTATCCATTTCAAAAGATTTTTATTTAAGTCTACTGTTTCAGACGTGATTCAGATATCGTAATAATGTATATTACGGTATATTACAATATGCATATAAGATGGCAATTTTTAATTGTATTAAGTCGATATTAGAAATAGGAATACGTAATATACAGTACAATATAAATCTCTTTGAATTGTGAATTACACGATGACTTCCGGAAAATTGTTCAAATGGCAGCGAGTAATACACTTCATTTACTGTATTACTGCACCAAAATATCAATGATCCAAGGTATAAAGAAGTAAGTACTGGTATGCAAGTAGCAAAGCAAGGTTCATTTAGAAAGTTCATTTAATAAATCTGAAATGTTTTGCATTTGTATCAGAACTTTTCGTGTAATCAGGTTTTGGGTGGTTTATTGAGTCACGATCAGAATTTAGCAATGTGAAGTCAGAGCCTACTCGCGGCATATTTAACGGATGCTGGCCAGTGATTATCACCAAACATTACGTAATACTGTATTTTTTGTCATATGAAGATTTCCACAAATAAATTCCAAATTCCCCATCGGAGGAGGAACTGCATCTCTGTATTAACTATATGTTCAGTCTTCACAGAGGAAATTATAATCAGTTTAATATTTTATCACAATGAATTTTTTTATGTAAGGTATTCAACCCTTTCACTGAAAAAAATTCATAATTATATTGCTCAGCACTGCTGTTCTTTGCAAAATTACAAAAAATCTGCTGGAACGAACATTTGGCTAAGTGTTTCCCATCTTTCTACAGACATTTCGCTACCACAGCAATGACATAATTAGTACGAAAACAACTGTTGACGCAATTTAAAAAAAAAAAAATTTAAAATAAGCTTTATGTAATTAGAAAACTTCTTCCCAAAGTATTTATCTCAAAGAAAGAAGAAATTTTACAGACATCGTCACTATAAAATATTAAATGATCTTATTCATTTCCCTATCTATTTTACCCCACAAGCCAATTCCATTACAAGATAGACGGTGACACAAGAGGTCACTAAAAAAAAAAAAAAAATTCTATCAGCAAGTGAACACTTCATCTGCATTGAACAGTGTTTCAGTTAGTGTTGTGCCCCTAAAGAATTATTTAAGCGAAGAAATTGTGAACTCCGACACAGTCGCTATCCCGAAGAAAAAACTATACGAAGTGTCAAGCATCCACATTTGATGCTACAGGAGAATCTCCTACGCCTGTCGTAAACTCTATTAACTCTGAATACCATTTATGAAACCATTGAAATCCATTCACAAATGAATACTTCTATACTTCTGCTGCAACTTCTCAGTAATGTTACAGAAAATGTTATATATTTATAGGGTTATTATATCAGTATAGTTTTATTAATTAAAGTTCTTTCAACATATTTATTGTATTTCTTTATAGAAAGATATAAAGTTACCGTACTTTCTCCTATGATACTGATTCAATATTCATCTGAAGTACGATGCAGAATTTACTCAAAGAAAGTAGTTCCATTATATCTTTCATTGTAGTACGTGATGCTGAAAAACTCCTATAACTTTTAACGAGATATATTTTATTTATATGCCTTTGTAATACTATAGCAGAGTTAGCAATATAATACGTTTTAGGTTAGCAAGTTACGCTGTCTGTATACAGAGACGTAATGTACATGCGGCTCTTAAAGTAACTTTTATGTTCACGTATTATCAACAGTTAACGTTTTTATTATTATTCCTTATTAGTAATGCAAATTAAAGATAATAAGTTACCATCAAGTATTTAAATATTAAAAGAAAACAAATATAAAATACAACCTTATACTATCTATTTTGTATGAAATTACGTATGTCTTTGTATTTTCAGTTTGAATATATTAAGGAAACTTATATATGCTGAGTAGACAAACACAGTACTATTCGCTGTAGAGAACCACGCGCATCGATAAATAACAAGAAAGTTTTACCATTATACAAAAAGAAAGTCATCCAAAATTCACAGAGTAAAGTGGATTCAATATGGGCAAATAGTATGAAGAATTCAAGCTCACAGTTTATACTATTTATGTAAAAAAAAAAAGTTCATTGGCAAAGATGTTCATAAATTACATATAAACAGAAGTTAACACACGAAAAATGTAAAACACTGACAACGTGAGAATACGCAAAATGTTGCCGTCTTTTGTCGTCTCGGCGAGATTTAAATATTGGGTTTTAAAGTTAGCGAACTACTATTGCATAAAAAAAAAACATTTCTATGGTAACCAAGCAATCCCCTTCAGATAACATATTATCAAATTATAGAAATAATATTTCGCAAATCGTGAAGAATGGAATTTTTTTTTTTAACTGATGTATTTTTTTTTTCATAATTATGTTCGAACTCGGGATAAACATAATTAGATTTTGTTTGTATTATACGCTGGTCGAATCAATATTACATGGAAATTAATTTTAGTAAGAATCGTAAGACTAAATATATGGGAAGGTAAGTGATACTTTGGTACTGGTTAAAAAAACTCGATTTGCTATTTCTATTTTAAGCAACTATCCTTCATAATTATATTGCCTGTGGAGAAACGAAGTAAATTGTTAGAGAAATACTGTATTGCCTCGTGAAAATTCTGGTAACAGTATACAAAAATATGATACAAACGAAGCAACTTTGCTGTGACGTTTTAAGATGTCGCTATTATTGTAATATTGTAGTTACTTGCATTAACTCATGCATATTTTCTTTAAATGGGTTTTATCATTACAATAAGGTAATCTAAAATCAATCATTAAATTATAGTGCTAACTACAGAAATGTGAAAAGTAATAAGACTCACATAATTATAAGGGATATAAGTTTACAAAGAGGGAGGATGGTACCAGACAATGGTGCATAACTACGTACTGTTTGTGGTATAATAAGTCTGCAAATTAATTAGAAGCACTTCTTAAATATAATTTTCACTGAATAATTATTTTTTTTTTTTGTCAGGGTACAATATGTTTAATACCAGTGACAATATTATTTTGTAAATCAGCAGTATGGAAGGTTTAATATACATCAAAACCAGATGAATACGACGATCGGTTTCATGGGTCGGTAGATTAGTCATTAGATATAAGTTATCAATTCGACGATCCGAAGAAAAAAAAATCTAAACTGTACACCAGTTTGTGTGCCAGTAAAAGGCGTCAATATTAATTTTTGAACTACTCTCATTGTTAATTACATACAGTGCATGTATAATAGTTATAAAGTTATTATTAATATAACATCATATATATTATATACAAACTTACTAGTTTAATAATAATATATGAAACTGGCTCATATTGTTTTATAAAGCAAGAAAAATGTTCTGTTATAACAATATTGCTTTTATTGATTCAAAAGCAAATATTATTGCACGTCCATCGAATTGTCAGTTATGAAAGGTTTATATCAGTTTCATTCACGCGTATACTGACTCTGTTAAATTGAATTATTTGTGTATTGAGATTTGAGAAACGAAAATTGGAAACTATTCCTGTAATGAGAGAATAAAGATAAATGATAAAACAATATGGAATGACTAATTTATAGATGCACTTTAAAACCAGGAATGATTATGAAAAAATACAAATTTTATTATCCTTCATAAACGTCTATTTTGTCCGGCAATATTTTCTTCACTTATATATTGGAATATTATTATTATAATAACAATATTCCACCTAACCTATATATTTCAATTTAGCATGGCGTACAAAAACATGGCCTATCATTATATCCCTAACAGACTGTATAAAGTGCATAGGTTGTGCCGCCTGTAAGTACAATGATTTGAATAGTTTGTCAGTAAGTCAGAATATAAGATACTGAAATAATATCCCTTCAATTAATACGGTATTGTCATTTAAAAAAAACCTTATAATGTCTGCATAGCAGTTTATGTATGAAAAGAACATTAATAAGATCATCTATCAACCTCGCTTCTCAAAATCTCCTTAGATTTTGTACTAAATCAAGTTTAACTGATGTCACTCTAGAAACAGAGTTTCTTCGAATATCTGGATCAGCTACTTTATTTATTGATTAATAATATCAACCATAAATCATGTATAAATGGTAAGATCATTTCCATGTTTTACATGATATATAGAATATTAACAGGAAAACCCATATTCAGAATAGTTCGAAAATAAACCTTCTCAGAATCCGCCCAAACACCATCCACGTTAATAGACAGATATATCCATCAAAACCTACGCATCACACACTCCTTACAACAAAGTAAAAATAACTTTGGAGAAAACAACGTACATCATTCACAATGGAACTACTCGAATGCTAATTCAGTAGAAAGAAGTCTTTTTTCTTTGTCAGCTTCCCGAAAACGATGATATCGATTTACTCTAGAGCCTCAGTGCACCAAAATTTCCCAGCTGAGCTATATGACTCTACACAATAGAGAAAAACATACACTGTACCGCAGAGAAAGACTATGACGTTATTTTACACTCTCGGTCCTCTCGTGAGCATAATAGTATATATTATAGTGCTAAGAAACCATTCTCATTTGCAGATACAAATACATGTATATATGGTCTATTTTTGTCCAAGGTTACATTTAGTTGGATATTTACGCTTTAAATGCAATTCTGTTTCGAATTTTGGGAACATAAAGGGATAAGCTACTCTGGTGCAACAATGTGTTGTCAGCAATAAAATTTTCAACTGCTATACTCTGCTTCCGTAAGTAAAAAAAATAGTATATTAATATATTAATTTTATGATTATGGAATCTCAGATTTTTTTCGTATACTTTGATATGATTTTTGACATTTCCTGAACTAAAAAAAATACGAGAAAAATAGGCGAGCATCCAGCTGTTCTATATTGGATTGATTTTATTTTCGCATAAAAACTTTGGTCGTGAACTGATATAATTACTGAATTATTTTTTTATTGCTCTTGACTACAAAATTAGATCAAGGTGATTAAAACTGAAGCTGGTAAGTCAGCAACAAACAAAATGGCAAATGTTGTCCGTTTACAAGGTTTTAATCCTGAAAACTACGTGTATATTGTATCCTGAGATATATCTATAATACATTATGTAATATATTGTGATTGAACACAAAATTTATTTTTATTTATGAATCTTATTAATTCCTGTGTACACAGGAATAAGAAATCTATTGTTCCGGCTATAAATAAACATTTATATTTTAATCCAAATACAAGTTCAGCATGACTGTAACTTTTCAAAAAAAAAATCCTAACTTTGAAAAAGCTTTTTTCCTTCAGAAAAAAATAAGATTATATAGCATGTCTCATAGCAAAGTTTACTTTTAAGTTTTAAAACCATATTCAGCAGGAAGCCAGGAGAAAGATATATGTTTATAATATAAAATATTATTATATACAAAAGAAATATCCCTCTATATATTTCCTAAAACTCAATAATGCTCTCTTTATATTTCCATAACTTCTGACATTTTAAGATTCTGTTTTGGTTGCTGCGGTAAAAGAAATTATAAGAGTTCTGAATTGACCTATTCAGTCATAGTGAATTACTTACAGTTTACAGAGCTACAGAACATCATAAACCTAAATAAACCCTCAAAGGAAAAAGTTGTTATCATTGCCACTTTGCCAGCTTCCATTATTTGCTACATGGGTTTATGCTTTTCAAAACAAGTCTCCGATGCTTTTTAAGTTCTTTAGAGGATGTTTATGTATACTTTTATAAGAATGAAAGTTATAGAGAATGAAAGATTTAGTCGCTGAATTAAACTGAATGTTGTTTGCACTGTTTTAAACGACAGGACTGTTTCTGTACAGTTTGCTACAAAAAAGTTACAGTTGTTAGTGTCATCTTTGTTTAAATTATAAAATGAAAAGTAATAGTTTGTACCAGTATCGCGTCTCGTCTCGAGTTGAAAAATGAAAGTCCCGTATCGTATCAGAATTTCTCGTCTCGTCTCGTTTTTGTAATGGTAAAAAAGTGGTGTGTATAATAATAATAATAATAATAAAGTTTATTGTCCCAATATAAGAGTACAGATACTTAGATCCAATAGAGACATTTAATACAAGTGATACG
>JAQIWE010000887.1:0-18437 GCA_034698565.1 Campodea plusiochaeta
CACTGCATATATCTATACGGTATTCATATTCGTTCCAGACTCTTATAAGCTAATCTCTATCGACTGTTGTCACGGCTCCTCAGTTGTTGAAGTGTAGCTGGAAGAGGTGGCACATGACTCCATTTATGTGCCACCTCTTCCAGCTACACTGCAAGAACTGAGAGACCACATAACAACAGCCGTGACAACAGTCGATATAGAGAGATATGCTTCTAAGAGGCTGGAAAGAAAAATACAATTATAATTTATTTGAAATGTCTGTGATTATTATTTTTCATGCACGTAACAACTGAAATCGGATGATTCTCTTTGGTCCGCCCTGTATAATCCAAACATTGCTATTTACTGTTAACTCACAAAAACTATATCGACTCTCAAATATATAAAGGATTATTATAAAACTGGTTTCTATAATTATGCATTATTTTATGTTCGGCACCATTTGGTATGTCAGTAAACTGTATAAACGGATGTATTGCTTATTATGACTGCCTGCATAGGCGTGTATCAAATGTAATATATTATGTAAAAAAAATCAATCATGTAAGAAAGAAAGTTTTTTACACTATTCAAATAGGTTTTTCCCAGCATGCAATTTATTTTAAACCATCAGGTTTTAAATATTTTTGCATGTCTTTTATTAAACTTCCGTCCAGTATATTGGGGCCACGGTTTGATCCGTTATTGAATATTATAAAAGGATTAGTCAGAAAAGAAATTTCTCCGATGTACTTCCCAAAACATTACGTAAACAGTTTATGATCCATCACGTAATTTTCCTTTCACAGTTGAAAGGTGAGCGAAAGCAAAAGTTTATATCGCTTATAATAATAAATTTATTACAAGGCACGCGTTTAATGAATGTATATTAATGTGCCTAAAACAAATTTTGTGTTGTTTTGCTAAATCGATAAAAAAAATGCATTTTTTATTGTGAATATGGTAATTTTCGTGAGAACAGGATGTGAAAAAATACCGCACTGCACGTAAAATGAAATTGTACCTTAAAAGGTGATTACAGTACGTTAGAAAATGAGTTTTTTACGGATATTAAATTTCTCAATTGCACTGTAATAATGAAGTGTTATTTCCTTATATGTTCATTTTTTAATTATATTTACACAGAAAATTTTCCCCTTGTTAGAAATAATTTTATTCACAAGAAAAAACTATTAAAATATAGTAATTTCAAAAATGTCTCGTAAATGAACAAAGGTTATGACATAAGGACGAATCGCGTAAAGGGGGTTATTTATATAAAATCTAAACTTTCCAAATATCGTATGGGAAATGTTCGCAGGACTATTAATAAAAAAATAATGTTTCATCGAAATAATATCAACTTAGCAAAAATACATACATGATTTTTCTTAATTTTCTTCTCTTTTCTTTTAATAGTATTTAAAAACCCGAGATAAAAACCAATGGCAATCGATCAATTCGTCAAATTGTTACCCTTTGGAAAGCCACTGGTATATTGGAATTTGTAACACTCAAAGTATAATATTTTGTCGTATTATGATTTATACAATCATATGTAATATAATAACATTATAAATAAAGTTATATTTTTATGATGTAATAATACTATCTTTTAAATTGTGTTTATAATAAATTCATTTTTATTATTAATTAATTTAATATTCGAAAGACAAAACACAATTTCTATAATTTGTAATTTCTTTAATTTCAGGTTCAAGGCTTGTAATGTTAAAACAAACATGATTGCTTTAAATTTGTTACGGTTTTTTTTTGATAGTGTGCCATGACTTTGAAAATATAGTATGTCACCTTCACGCGATCTCACGGTTTAACACCCTCATGTTTTTAGTTGAAAATTACAGCTAAAATGATTATTTAAAATAGTATAATTTACTGTAAATATCACACTGTAATTACCTTTTAAGTTGTTGGGGAAGGGAAAAAACTATTTTAAATTACGAAAGCTAATTTTAGAATTATTCTCTGTTGAAACTGGGAGATTCTACGAGTTTCTTTTTTCTTCTTCATCTTTTTTTTTTCATTACCCAGAATCTTAAAACCTCGTTAGAGCAAAATAAGTTGTGGCTACTTATATTAATCTACATTATTTTGCTCTAACAGGATACATTTAAATTCTGAAATATATAAAGAATCATAAAATCTGGAAGTCCCAACATTAATATATTTTCTTTTGCAAATTAAAATAGCTTTTTTTATAATATAGGAAGGCACAGTATCTCTAATTAATAGATATATTACTAATGTTCGAATTAATGCAAATAATAGAAAAATAAATATGATTAAATATAATTTGTAATTTCTTTTATTTTTAGTGTAGTATGTTTTTAGAAATGGAGAATTTTTGTATCATTTTGCTGATATTTGGATAACTTTCCAACGTCAATATTCTCCTCTAAGCATACCGTAAATAACAAAGCATTATTGTATCTTGAAAATAGTATTACATAAATATATCGGACAAATTACATTATTATGTTTACTGTATCAGTAAGAAGATATTGTATCAGAACTTGGTGTCATCACGAAAAGCTTTATGAGTTATAGCGAAGATAATTATAGTAACGTGACATTTGAAATTCATCAGTAAAATATTAAAATGCATCACTTTTAAACAGGAAAATTATAAAAATATCACTAACAGCCAGTTAATAATTTTATCATATTAATCCACAGAGACAAGACTATAGACGAGAGTTATAAAAGTTCTCTTATTGTGTAATCTGGAAAACGAGACGAGAGTATATCAGCCATATTCTCTTCTGCCATCGGGTACTGCTTCTATTGCATGATTATCGTCTTGACTCGCCAATAAAATGAAACGAATTTTTTCTCGGTCAACTCAAACTATTTTAAAATATCCTCATACAAATACGCGTGCAACAGTAACAGATAAATATTTAGGGTAAAAACTGTATTGTCAGAAAAGGTTTCTTAACAAGGCATCAATCAACTTGGCTGAAAATTCGAGTACTCTACAAAACAATAAAATAAAGTGATTTTTTGCATTCCCATTAAGACTGATAAAATCAAAGTGCGTCCATTTTTCAACCACATGTTTCTATACCTACACACGCGGTGGATGAGATGTTTTGTTATGAAATCCACCTTATCCTTGAAAATAAATTGAGGTCAAAAATCTCTTCTATACAAATCTTACTGCAGCATTACTTTCGATTTCAAAACATTAACTCTTTATTAGCCGGCTGGTGATGGATGACATCTTGTTCTTATTTTTAGAGAGAAAATTGCACGTACTAAAACTTTGTCAACTAAAATATTATGAAATGAGTCAATATTACATTATTATTTAACCTAAATTTTATTCTATTTCCCCTTTGTGGTATATTGGTGAAAAACAGGTATTGAATAAATTAGTTTATTCCTAATATTACTAATATTTACTTTACTGACAAGGACAAATAAGTACTTTCACCTTATTCTTAGAAAAACCTATTTAGGCTTAATTTTTTATTCTTGTATAGAGATAATTATTGCTCAAACATGTTAAAAACGATATTCTCATTTTTTCCGTATATCTTTGTTTCACTTTCCCGGACAATATACTAATTGCATTTTTTTTTTCTTATTGCTGTTTGTTTGGGTTAAACTCAAGTTCGTACTTTGATCATTAGTAAAAACACTGGTTTAACACTGCAAAAAATGGTTATATACCTTAATTTTTTTTTGCAAAATAGGATTAAGGAAAAAATTACCATAATTTTAATTAGTTTAACTCTTTTATAAGTTTTAACATTTTTTTTTTCAATTGCATAATTATTTAAAAAAAATCATTGACAACTTGAAAAACAATATAATGTATTTATTGGATGTATTCTATTGACGGTGATTATTGTTTAAAAAATGAGTACTGATCTACTGATGAAAACCAATTCATTTTCATATTTAACGACTGTTTTAACTTTTTATTTCATCGTAATGAACTTCTCTGACCATAATTTAAACGTGTAGTTTTTATTCACCGGAAGGTCTTGATTTCCAACACACAAGTTCCGTTTCACTTTCTTTGTTCTCAATTGTCCTTGCGTCCTCAAGGGACCTTTAATCTGTGTTGGAAATCGGAACTTCCCGATGTAAAATAATGGGCCTTTAAAAAGCAGAAAACTACTTATATTTACATTAATTTTATTTTGGACTGAGCTCCGAAGATTGAAGATATTTTATTTCATGTTGTAACAATGAATATTTTTATTTATTTATGTATCCACGATTCCAATACATTCTTCGGCCTAACCGTCCAGCATGCATATATGCACATACACTTTATCAATACACAAAAAATATCAGTCAATGAATATTATGACACTGATACATCCAAAATTTATCTTCAAATAAGGTAATAAAATTCCTCTCTAACTTAATTACTATAAGAAAATAATACATGAATATTTGTGGAGTAATTTCGAACTTATACTATACTGTGAACTTGAATAGCGATATAAATCGTCGAGAAGAGATCTAGTATCATCTCGGGATCCGAAACAAGACTTGACGAGACAGCTTTTAAAAAAACGGGACCGAAACGAAACTCCCACTAACGAGACCGAGAAAAGTCGTCTCCTCTCATTTTTGAGACATTACGAGACGAGACCGAGATAAGTGTAGAACCTGACGTGATGTTCATCTTTCAACTCGCGACGAAACGAGATGGTATCACTAAATTTGAATATGCAACTGAAACTTCGGATAATGACTTAGTAGATAGGAAAATGTCCTCAATTTACTTTTTGAAGGCGGAAATATGAAAACGGATATACATTATTTGTATTAATATCATGTACTTATTTTCTCCTTTACAACCTGTCGGGATATTTTTAAACAGATATTTGCTATTTGAATAATATTTTAGCGATCTTTACACTGCACAACTAATATTGTAACTAATTAATCTAAAAGGAAATTAGAAAACTATTGAATGCTAAAGGAACTAAGCATTATACAGTACTACTGTAAAAGAAGATATTAAACATCAATATACCGGGCATTACTGCTTAACCTTTATATTACTGATCGTTAATAACCATAAAAAATGCGTAAATTAAATTTTTAATTTTCATCAAATCATGAATTCTTAGTTTATATTTTTGTGTGGTGTTAAAATTGCTGATTTCTATATCAATATGGAATAATAGAACAAAAGATAAAATTAAATCTAACACTGACTAATTTCAGTAAAATATTGGTTATTGTTAACAGTACGGTACTAATAACATTCGTTAGATGAACACCAGTATAATTTATTCTCACAATAAGTGATGATGATACAATAGGTGATGGAGTTGCGTGACTCCTAATACCTCTATCGAGAAAATCAGATGAATTTGTTGGCAATCCGATAATAAAATTTTAAAAATAATCGCCATAATTTTACAGTTAATTTAATATTTAGTTAATAAATTTACATTAACTAATGCGAAATATACAAGATAAAATTATTTACAAAAAGAGAAAAAAGGTCAAGTGATGAGATAAATATTTATTTACATCTAAATCTGTCGAGGAATTAATATTCGATTTTTAATTAAATTTAAAATAATATTTGTAAGAGATCTCAATGCAGGCATGGAAACAGAACCACTTATAAATCGCATCAGGGCGGGACTTGTTTTAGATAGATGGACATATAGAAACTGGTGGTGTGATCAGAGTGATGAGTGATATTTTACCGATCTCAACACTTCAACAGACAGCAGTGATAAAGATAATAAAGTATAGCTTATACAGATCACTTTTAAATTAACTTTCATTCTGAAAGAGTATTTCATTAAATAACATTTTGCTGCATATACAGCTTTATTGAATGATTATATTTCTAATATTATTTTATTCGCTGATTGGAATAAATTATAAAACGAAAATAAACAATGAAATTAAAACCAGCAGCAATTATACATTCATGGTCAAAAATTCATTGCTATTGATATTAAAAAATCAATTTTAATTTTAATACAGATGAATAAATTGCATATTTCTAAGCAAAAATTATATAGATTACACTTCCTTAATAGTTCGTACATAAGATTGAAACACAAAGAAAACTTAAACCAAATTTACTTACTGAATATATTAATAGAGTTCCTGAAGTAACTAAATAGTTCCACCTTTGCTAGCACCTAGGAACAATCTGATGGTTGCTTGAGATTGTTGGAAAGTTTTGTTCCAGTTCGAAACTACCGCCTCTAATATTACTTACAAACCTGTCCGACCGCCTCGTGGATTCATAAGTGGTTGACAGTGAAATCAGTCAGCGGAAAAACAATTAATTTGTTTTTATTTGTATTTAATTTGTTAACATTACGTAAATATGGATAAGCATCTCTTTTTGTTGACTGTTGGTTTGTGAAAATGATTGTTAGTGTTCATTTTTTTCTGTAACTTTTTTGTTCTTTGTTAAAATGATTGTTGTTTCTAAGTGTTTTTATTTGTGTACTAATTGTATATATAAGAAAAATGATTATGGGTTTAAGGTGTTTATGATGGTTATTGAATCGAATGTAAAATTATTTATGATGAAAATATTATTGTTTGGAAAACCGAAGTAAAATCAGACTTGCATTGCGATGAATGTGTAAGGTCAGTGTACTTTTGCTTCAAAGGGTGTTTATTTACTCATCAGAAATGACTCAGCGTAACGTATTTAAATATAGTTATTATGTATTATGCAAACGCTTAATTGTGTTAACTATTGAAAAAGAAGTTGAATTTTAACTCTTGCAAAAATATCTTATTTGGGTAAAAATTAAGAATAAAATGTTTTACTATTAGTTTTTTACCGCTGTCTCTCTTTCGAAGCTGATTTTAAAGAAAATATGCAAAAATCCATATTAATGTACATATAAAAAGAAGGAAGTAGCTTTAGATAAAATTAACAAATTTGGAGTTTTCAATTATAGTACTTTTATATTATTGCCTTTTATTTTTTTTACATTTAATTTCCTATTATTCTCATCTTCTTCCTTCAAAGAAGTCCATTTTATCATTCTTCCTGTTGTTCATCTCCTTATCCTGATCTTCAATTTCTTTATTAAATTTCTGGGTGTTGTTTCGATCATTAAATCATTTCCTTTCATATTCCTCACAGCAATTCTTCATTTCACAAACCTGCATGGTAAGGTAGCTAATAGTTAGATGTATTGAGCTATAATTTCTGCTTGTAACACGTTTGAAAATGAGTTTACAATAAACTTGAAAATTTACGGAATAATTCTGTATTACTGTCTGAGTATAGAACCTTCTTGAATATGAGTAGAATCCATTTGTTCATCTTTTCCTGTAAAGCATTCCTCATCTCCTCTATTTTGTCTTTACAATTCATTAAGTAGTTACTTCCTCCACTGATTTGTATGTTGTATTATATTTTCACCTCATCTCTTTGTTAAGTTCTTCGTGTAACTTCTGATGGTAGCAAATCAGAGAAGGAAGAGTATTATAGATAAACAGCATATATATATTGTACATTGTTTTTAGCCATTACAGTGTTCTAGAAGTCTTCTACAATATCTTGCAATTTCAATCTCTAAGTACAATCAGGACCTATAATCAGGAATGCCAGCCTGAAGTTCCAAGTCAGATCAACAATTAGCCATTCAAAATTTGCTAAGTTTCTGCCCTTCCTTAAGTGGAATGGCCCAGGATATAGGGAAATTCAAAATACAGTTAGCTATTGAATTACTCCTCAAGATTGGTGAAGTAGAAAAGTCAGAAAAGTTTCATCTGAACGAATGAACCAAAATGATGAAGAAGACTGGAGAATTACTACATGACGAACCAAATAAAGAGACCATGCGAAAATACAACAACACATACAAATCTGCATGTGGAGGAAGAAACCATGCAAGTAAGTGAAACGAAGAATAACTGCAAGGACTATGAAAGAAAATGGTTCAATGATAGAAACAATATTCAAGAATTAAATAAGGAAATTGACGATCAGCAGTTAACAGGAATGGAAGAAGATGAGCTAAATTAAGAATAATAAAAGGAACTCACTTGATGGAAGAATGTAATATATTATATATAAGAAATAAATGCAATAAAATATACGTCACTAAGTAAAATTAGATACCGGTAATAAACTAATATAATTTAACTTGAATTACTATATTATACTAAAAGTATTTTATGTTATACATATACTTATAATGTTTACAGAAATGCTAGAGGTTATGCTGGCAGATAGCATTTTTTAATACTTCTCGAAGTTCAAGAAATTTGAAATTTAGCAAAAGTACAGTATAAAGAAATAAACGTATTTTAATACCTTGAATACGCACAATACAGTTTTGATAGTGCTTTACCAAAATAGCAGCATATATTTTGAAATCCAGATATCAAGGATTCTGTAAATGGAAAAGTGTCGATTATTTGCTTGCTGTGGAAAAATGTATGTTACTTTGGGCTGTAAATAATTGCAGTACATTTCCAGATATCCAATAAGCTGGTATCATTTAATACTAAATTATTTTTACAGTAAGCATCCCAGTATAGATTAATTTCATACCAAAGGCAGCAGGATTCCATATTTTAGCCATCTTCGCAGAGTAAAATATTGTAAGAAGAGGAATCGAAATCATCATCATCATGTAATATTAAATTCAATACTGCATATGTACAAAGTTAAACTGGAGTTCTATCATGTTTCTCATAATGACATATTATGCAACTGTGTTTTGTACGATTATTACGATACATCAATATCCATTTTAACATGAATTGTAATTACAGTATGTATCCCGAAGTCAAAATGTTCCTTACACTTTGCACTACTGTATGGTTGCACTTTTCTTCCCATAAAACCATTTCGATTTGGTAACATGCATTCCTTATTAAGAGCTTGGAAAAAAATAAAAAATCTCACAGACTTGTCAAAAGAAAGAAAAGCTATCAATTTCAGAGGCTTTCGAAAGATCAAACATGATTAACGAAAGTAATTAACAAATTCTAAATATCTACAGAGTATTATGCGAGTTGCAGCAATAATAATAATTATTAATATTCCAATATTACTGCTGGTTTATACTAATAACTCTTTAAATGTTATTTTTAAGTTTTATTAGTAGAGATCAATGTTTTTTCGTTATTTGTAATATATTCGAAGTTGTTTTTTAGTCTTTTTTTATAAACACGTCATATTATGCAAATGAACGTAACAGAAAATTTAGTTCAACTTTCAATTTCTTTTGAATTATTGAAACACTGTATATGCATTGTGCAGTCTAGATTAGTTTCAATCTGTATTTATTTATGCACCCTGGAAGTGCACTTTTTGGTACAAAATTCACTTTTCTTCTGCACAATGTACCTTTATCATGCCGTGCTCTGTAGGCACGAAAGTGTGTGTGGTCACGACAATTAAATATAAGTCTTACACGCAGAATGATTCTGATGTCACAAACTTACAAAATGTTTGGATAAACACAAAATGTTGTAAATATTATTAAATGATTGTTTAAAAATCCAAGAAAGTTACTAACGGTCCTTGAATTTACTATTATTATCACTAATACCATTTATACACAGTACACCTTTGATAAGTAATAATATTCAAGATTATATAATTAAACATCTAAACATCTTAATACTGTTTTCGTAAATATTATTGTTATCGTGGCTTGATAATGCATCTATGTACATAATTATCACCTTCATTTAAAATAATTATATTAAATTTTCTAACACATTTCAAAATACAATTATTATGGAATAACCGAAAGTCATGTTGATGAATATTCGTAAAAATATAATATACTTTCTCAATAAAATATAATACATTTTCAAGAAATATACTTCGTGAGATCATGACATTTAAAATTTTCAAAAAGTATGTAGGATCTTAAAGAGGTATATAATGTGAATTGATAGAATTCACTATAACATTGTGATACTTGACATCTCTTATATATAGGGAAGTGCATTGCGCTGCACAGAAGCTGCTATTACGAACGGGGAAAATGTCTTTCGTGTTCCAAATCATTTATTTTAAAGTTATTTTGCATAATATTCATTATCGAAACATATAGATTAAAAACTCATGAGTGAGTTAAACAGAAAAAAGTATTGGTGAAATGGTAATATTTCGAGAAATACACAATTCAGACCTTCCAAGATTGGGATCTTGGGAGAACGGAATGCTGGAGTACCATATCAAAATTTCTGCTAGTTAAACTATAAATGATGGAGACATTTTGCATATGCATTTTTTAGGATTTTTATCACCATTACCTATCGATAAGGAAAATTTATTAACTTATAAATAATCATAAATCATCGATTCTACCCAAGCAGCATAATTATCAAAGATATATTCTCCTTTTCAAAATTACCACTTTTCTAAAGAGACAAAACTGTATTTTATCTATTTCGTTAATCACAAGTAAAATTTTCAAGTGAGTTGAACCCACGACCTTGGTTTATCCAGGACCGTGCCCTACCAACTGAGCTATTGAATCCGACAAATTTTTCTCATTCTTAATTTTACATAATAGTTCCTCGTCAAATAGAAGCAATCAAATTGCACATACTAAATGACATTGAACTATCGACGCTGTTAAGAAGTAAGCACGGTTCTGGATAGACCGAGGTGGTTCGAGTCCCACTTGAGCCGAAATTTTTCTTGTTCTTAATTTCTTTTTCCAATGAAAAGTAGTTCGTCAGTTAAATCATTTCATTTATAAAATAAATAATTTGAATTAGATAGATAGATAAGTTTCATTGATTATTTTATGTAAGCATGTAACATGTTAGCAGTTTACAATTTTACAACATTCTCTGAAAAACAAGTACAATTGTATAGAGAGACAATAGTACATAATTTGAATTAAAGTATTATGCAGTAATAAATAAAATGTTCTGGACGGGAATTCGAGACAGAATATTACAATGCATTTACTATCCTTATACAGAACAAACATAAAATATTGAAAGGTGATATCGATAATATTATTAATTTTTTCTTGCTGCACTATTGCTTTTCAGAATAAATTAAAATAATAATATTATGGGGAGTTGAAGTGAAATAAAATAAAATTGATAGAATTCAAAGTTACTCAACTTATTTTATTAATTTTTTTAAAATAATTCTTTTATTTCACAATCCTGCACTCTTAAAAAAATACAAAGTCTCAACATGATACATAATTATTTTTCAACACAGTTGTCTTTTTACGTAATTAATTTTTTTCATAAAAATAATATTAACGCACGTACGCTTGTTCCTTCAGTGTTATAAACATTATAATATATGTAATTAAATAAATCTGAGAAATTCATATTAATGTTCGCTTTGTAATACTGTAATTGACCAAAAGTTGCAACGTTCCAAATTTGACAAATTCAGAATGATAACTTGATAGTTTTTTTATAAAACAAATTAAATTGTATGAGAAGGTCCATCTTTTATTAATTTGAGGAACGAACTTCTAAATAAAACAGTTTTTGAATATATTTAGGTATTTTATTCTACCATCAAATTACAATTGCTAATGTAATATGTAATTAAATTATTGGTACTAACTGGGGTCAAAAGTGATGGAAATTTCCTATATAGGTGAAGGCAGTAGTCCCCCGTTTGTGGGATTAATGGTACCATATACCACCCGACTGTTGAATCCTATATGGTCCTCTTTATTCAGCAAATATAATAACCTTTGATATTTAAATTAATACTGTGAGATTTATCCATATTTCCCTTGAAATATATAGTAATTTACTCCTAATAAATCAATGTAATGTATTATAAGATTAATTTTTAAATTTCAACATTTTAAATTATGAATTTTTAAACCACTATTCCGGAAAGTATGTAACTTTTCACCATATTATTCAAAGATTCTTTTCATATATATTGACATGCTAACTAAAGTTGTTGCACATTGTGTCAGTTATGTATGTCTGTAAAAGTTAAAATAACAAGTTCTGTTATACCTTGTCCGATTTCCTGCTGTATACAGTGTATATTATAGTACTACCCATAAATGGAGACGAATAGAATCAGATTCCTCGGGATTCCTCGTAAGTCCATTAAAGAAAAATCGAAGAAAGAATTTGAATTAATTGTGCATGGATGCATATGTTTTTGATTTCAAACTACAATATTTTTTTTATTTTATCACGGTTTTTAGGTTGATTTTGTTGTGAAAAGCTTGCACACAACGGTATAGTTTGATAGTGACAACTCATTTCCTAAAAACAAATCCTCAATAGTCCAAAGAGAAATGGAGGAATCACATTCGCCTATAGACGTCTCAATAATAGGCTAGCATTGGAATTCCGGAAATGATCTTCCAACGGAGATACATAATTAAGAAGTATTAAAGTTTTTTAGTATTTATGAGATTTCGTCAATGTTTACAGTGTACTTATAAAATTTTCCATAGAAAGAGGGGGTTACACCCCCAGCTACTTCCCTTTTCTCTAAATTTAAACCTCTAGCAGTAAGATAAAGACAGATATGGCCATATGGATTATTTATCTTGAAGACAAATTCTTAAAGATTATAAATTTATAGATAGCATAGAAGCGATAGAGAGTTTAAAGAATTTTTTAAAGTTTGTCCAAGGAATACACAACTAGCTTCACGAAAATTAAAAAAAAAAAATCGATATTCGAAATCACTCTAAAAACAAACATATTTTCTCACATTGTTATGTGAAAACGGAATCTTTGTTCCTTCAATGGAATATCTTTGTTTCCAGCGAAGCGTTAAATTTTATTTCGTTGCACACTATTTTGGGGAATTTTATGTTTAGTATACAAGCAAATGGCGTTATTCATTATCTCAATATCGTGAAGTACTTGGAATGATTTAGTAATAAAAATGATGAAGAACAATCACTTTTAATTTGCTACGGTGTGGTTACACTTCTTGGGAAGGTAAAGATCCGCTGTTTTAACATGGTGAAATTCAATGAAGCTAACTTCAGAAGTCCGAGGTAAACAAAACGACGTATCTATAATATAGAAAAAGAATGATAAAAATTATTTTGATGAACTTTTTGAAGAATATATTTTTAAGTACCGCTAGTGTAAATTGTAAATTTTTCACAATGTTTTGTATAAAAAAAAAATTATTCAAGAAGTATACCTTCTGTAATATATGAAATTCAAATTTTCCACAAAACCTATATCAGAGAAAGAAATAATGAAAAAAATAAAGATTTAATTTTTCTGGCAACGTTTAAGTGGTAGAAATGTGTGAACAACAGTTTTATTCTCGGTTTTATTACATATTATTTTTGTACAGCATTAAAAAATCATTTGGATGGAATATAATTATTCTTTGTTGGAAACAATTATTCAGTGCAACTCCTATATACATAGTATCTTATAGTTTTAACGGTTTCCTGTAAATGTACACTGTCAGTAAGTTAATTTCAAACTAAAACGGATGATCAATTCAAGCCAGAGCAGGCCAAGAGCCAATGATTATATTTCAAACTACATATCTCATGAAATCAGTTTTAAACTACCACTTTAACGTCACCGAATATCTGCAACATAATCTGAATTTATAAACATACTATTAAAGTTAATGTGATTACTGTCATTTCTATTCATTGCTTGTGTGTCCACTTTTATATTTTTATAGACGACAAAAATCTTCTCGTTTAAAAACTTTTAAAACACGAATTGCAGCAATTACGATTTAAAAATCCCGCATATATACTTACTTCAATTAAGCAATTACCCTTATCATATTACTAATTCGTTTTAATATAGTCATACAAAAGATAAAGCCATTTCGTAATAATAATATTACATCGTTTTTATCCTAAGTACTCGGCAATAAGGTATGCATAATTTTTCCTGTTTCATCCCACGGCCGTGTGCTGTGGTCATGCTATGGGGAATATTGCGTGTTTGAGTATTCATTCAGAAATTACCAGTTACAAATACGAACAAAAAATCTGCTTATCTCCCATTCATTAATGCGATACAGTAAAACGCAAACGGACGGACGCTGCCGGCTTATCTGTTTGCATAAAGAGGTGATTTCCTCGGAAAATATTAAAACGCAGATCAAAAATGACAATGAAGATTACTCTTGCGTGTGTTCACAATTGAGTTTTATCAGAGTGACAACGTGAAATGGGTTATCAAAATGATTGATTCTACTGTAAAACAGAGTTTGCCGTACCCCCTATTGTGGGCCTTTTTTTAAAATAAATTACACCAATTTGCTCAGTATAAAAGATCAATCAATTCTTTGTTCCCCTTCGATGAGTTTATATACACTTGTATATACAAAAGAATTGCCAGACTACTCAGAATAATTAACGTAAAACTAAGGACGAGTAGCCTTCAGGCGCAGGATATTAAATGTTTTATTTAATGGTATATCTTAAAAGTTTTATTTATTTTATATCTTCACCGCTACTCAAACCTTTAATCTAAATTTTATTTATGGAACGCAGTATATATTATATCTGAGAGTACAGCTCGGAGCACAGTACAGTTTCATAATACTCCATTTATTCAACCTGAAAACAATATTACTCTTTATATTCTATACCGCAGAGTTAAAAAAAATCACACTATAAATACAGGGTGGCCCCCAAAAAATGTTACCAATTTGGAAAATACAATGTCTCGAAAACTATTGCAGATATTTAATTAAAACAAAGACCATTTGAAAGTTCATGCAATTCTCTTTTCGGTGGTATATAGTTTTATAATAATAAATGCCAGATTACTGTCAATATAGCTCTAGGTAAAAAAAATCTACCCTAAACGGAAGTTCTCAAAGGAGGTAAATTGACTTTCCGTAAAGAAATAGTAATTTCTCAAAAACTATGGCAGATATATTAATGAAATAAAAAGAAATTGGAAGTTCGTGAAATTTCGTTTCCAGCAATGTATAGTTTCATAAAAATATTTGTAAGATTATGGCTGTGAAATAATTTCCGAAAAATAATGTGCGAAAGTTGTCAATATATCGTTCTTGCCAACTTTCGCTGATTTGTTTTTGGAAAGTACCCGGTGAATATTGATATAAAACTATATATTTGTGGAAACAGAATTTCATGGACTTTAAATTGGTTGTTATTTCGTGAATATAGCTGTCACAGTTCTTGAGAAATTACTATTTCTTAACAGAAAATACAAATTTATCAATATACCTCTTTTGACAACTTTCATTTAGAGTAGATTTTTTTTACCGAGAGCTATGTTGACAGTAATACGGCATCTAATATTATAAAACTATATACCATTGGAAAAATAATTTTATGGACTTCCAAATGGTTTTTGTTACAATTGAATATCTGCTATAGTTTTCGAGAAAATGCGTTTTTCAAATTGGTGACATTTTTTTTTTGGGGGGGGGGGGGCACCCTGTAAGTATAACTAGTTTAATTATATCGTTTATGTCGAGGTTTATGTTGAAATGTAACAACTCAGCAGTCTTGTATTATTATGTGCCACCCGAATAAACTACTGGACATAATTAGAATGTCCATATCAATTATAAATTAAACAAACAAGTCATAAATAATTTTCAGTGGATTATTTTTAATGAAAATGTGGAAAGCAACTTTCTTCTCTTGACAATTTTTCACTATTGTTTGTGACCTTGTCTTCGTGCGTGTTTCGCAAAATAATTAAGCAATTTTGTAAATGGTTAAAATATTTTATCATGCATAAATTAGTATATTTCTGATGCATGATTCTGAGCATTATGTTATATTTACGACCTACGTCAAGTTTTAAAATATTTCTTTTTGAGTATAATGGGCGTTCTGTGTGCCTAGCATTAGGCATATTTTATATCACTTCTGTTTTCCTGATAACACATTCGTTTATCGATACAGTAAAGAAGAGATACTTTTTATAAAATTATAGTTTCCTACAGATAAGATGTGGTCACATGGTTTTAAATATTTAAATAGCAATGTAAAACAACTAAAGGTCTCTTTTTTATAATGGTGTATAGTTTCGATATGTCACAATAAATGAAACATTATGACTCGTTTTCATATTATATAAATGGTATATACAGTACGATCGTTGACATGACGCAAACTGCTGGTCCCGAAATGCTGGTTATATAAACAATGCACACATTATTATAATGCAGAACTTTTATAACGAGCACACCGCTTATCAATATTATCAAGAAGACCTTAAAGACTGACTATATCTCACATTAATGTATACAAGCAATAATTAAAAATATTTTATGTAAATGATATCTTATTGCAAAGTGAAGTCTGTCTTTGAACTGCAAATAACATTATTCGCCTATACTGTACTCAGCCAAAATAGCGCTTTAATTATCTCTTCTTTTATTTCTAGAAAACGTTTCTCCTATAAGGTACAATATCGGCCTTCCTGGGAAAATGACAACCCTATAGAAGGGGGCATCACACAACCCCGATGCAGTATACGTTGAAGATACTGATCAGCATTGTCAGTTGGCTCCAAAAAAGTCTCTCCCTTTTTGTAATGAAATGAAACGCTTTGTTAAAGACGTACGTCGACGGACCTCATTTTTATTGTTGGAGTAATTTGAATTACACTCGAATTACTGGGAAAGTACTCGCTCTGACGTGTTTGCGATGCACGTCAACTGTGGTTTTCGTGAAAGGTATACAAAGTTGTGTAATTCTATAGTTGTAGTTTGATAATCGTGTGAGAATTATTATTTCTCATTGATGTTACTTATACAGGGTGATCAACAGAAAGCAGTACACTTGAAACTCTCTATAAAATCTGAAATACTTAACGGATTAATAAAAATGAGGTGCCAAAAAGAAGTTTGAGTATTAATTTTTATTAATATGCCTGATAAAAAATGTGATAAATGAAAACTTAATCGCCGTAGCAAATCAAAAATAGTCTTAATATTGACGGAAGGAAATAACCGCCATTTTTAATAAATTTGGTAACTTTTTAAAATAAAAATCCCCTCATAAGAACTTTTTATTAGTGCTTCAATTTGATTGCTCATTTTTATAAATCCGTCAAGTATTTCAGATTTTATACAGAGTTGGATGGTATCTCTATTTTGATCACCCTGTAGATAGTAATTGAACTATAGAACGAAAGTTTGGTCACGGGTTTTCTCTGGATACTTTTTTTTCTTTCACAATCATGTATTTTTTTACCATTCAGAAAGAAAATTCTGATTGTTTGTTTCTGAAAACTCTTCTGAAATTATTTACCATTTCAGAAAAGAATTATCGATCTTTCTCTTTCATAATGGCCAGTAAATTAAAGAACAATAATTTATAATACCCTTAATTTAACTTTGAATTGTGTACAACAAACTCCTGAAAATGTATCTACGAAACTGAAAAGAGTCTAGCTACTAGCTGTGTTTTACCATTAATTTTTCATCACCTTTCTGCTAAGCGGCTTTTCGATTCTTCTTCTTAAAATACTTACATTTCAATTTAATTAACAGTTACAAAGACTGTTAATGATCAGGATGATCTATATATTTATGATTCAAATAAGTTAGGACTGCGTGTATTATATTATTTGGAGACAAAATAACTCCTAATTTTACAATTCATTTTGATACATAAGGCATTTATAAATTTTTTAATACTATTTCACCATTCTGCCACTAAAATTAGAACAATGAATGATCATGCTATAGAAGACTAGATGTATGATGATGTTGTTGCAGAGTTTAAATAATTATTTTCTGTTTGAATACTGTAAAAAAAAGTTCAGAATGTTTAATGGAGTCAATCAGAAATCTATGGTTTTTTTTACATATGAGTAGATCAGAAGTGGATTATTTTATGTAAGATTTTAAAGGAATAATAATATCTAGGGATAAAAAAAAATAATGACAAGAAGAAATTTTGCTTTCAGTATCAGCATATCTCCTGCATTAAAATTTGTTTGGTTCTTATTATATGCAATCATACAAAGAAATATTAAAAAATAAATTCGCCATCTATTCTTAATCGTAAACCATTTACACACATCATCAATATAACACAGCATAACTAGATAACACAATAGCAATCAATACTAATAATACAGATAATGACTTAACAAAATAGGTAAACTTCATACTACATCAGCAACATGTATACAGCAACAGATTTAACATTATTAAAATTGTGGTATTTCGTTCATAGATGACACCACGTCTGTCATTTGGTGAAGTGTACTGGAATCGAGGCGACATCTAGCAAACACCAACTTACAAATGTTGACGTTTTTTAGTCTCGTTCCCATATGAGCTGCGTAATCGTAAAGGTAAGTTATGCTACGAAGTGATGCTGGAATATCTGGATTGGAGCTGAAAAACACAAAAAAACATTAATTGTTTTAAAAAGCAATAACCACTTCTGGAATAAAAAACAAGCAGCATATTATTTCCCGTGGAAAAAATGAAAGCCTTGTTTTCGAATTTAATATTTGTTAGTTTGAGCAATATCCTACGTTTAAAATACAGGATT